>JAQZBX010057818.1:0-17865 GCA_029593785.1 Cabassous unicinctus
CCATATAATAGCTTTGCTAGTTATAAACACCATAATATGCATTAACAATGTGTTTGTGTTTTTTTAAATATATGTTTTTATTTTAAATATACTTAGATTACACAAATGTTATACAAAAAAATATAGGGATTCCCATATGCCCCATTCCCCAAACCTCCAACACCCTCCCACATAAACAACATCCTTCATTAGTGTGGCACATTCATTGCATTTGATTAACACAACCTAGGGCATTGCCACTGAAGATGGACGATGGTTCACATTATAGTTTACACTTTCTCCCACACACTTCTGTAGGCTATGGGAAGATATATAATGCCATATATCTGTCATTGTAATGACATTCAGGACAATTCACAAGTCGTTTAAAAGCCCCTGCATTACACCTATCTTTCCCTCCCCTTATCCCCAGAGCCTCCAGTGGCCACTGCCTCCATATCAATGATGTAATTTTTTCCATTGCTATAATCATATGACTATTGCAAAATACCAGTAAGTCCACTATAGTCCATAGTACATTCACCAATCCTGAGGACTCGGGGATAGTGATGTCCACTCCACAACTGATTGAAAGGGGGTTTCAAAGTCATTCAGCCAATGGATGGAACTCTCTTGCTTGTAGTTGTAGGCTCTCTCATTTCCTTGATATGCTGGTTGCCAATCCTCACCTTCCTGTGACTTTTCCTGGGTGACTCCATTGAACTGGAGAGGAGAGTTGCAACTCTGATCAGGCTCAGGGGCCAGGTAGCACATGGACAGTGAAGATTCAACATTCTTGGATATATACCTACCAACTCCAGCACCAAGTATAGGTTCAAATAGAAGGGAGAGATGAGCTATGTGTAGGGAAGCCATAACTGAGTCCAACTCTTCCCCTTTCAGGAGCACAAACTCCAAAGTAGGGCCCAATGGCAAGGCACCAAACTCCAGAGCTATCTGCCCTGACCACAGGACCTGGGTGTCTCCAGAACCTTCAGGAGCCCCACTATGTGAGAGAGTATCCACTTTGGCAGTCTATGAAACCCTGCTGAGATGTGCATAAGCGTTACCTCTGGGTTGACTACCCGAATCACTTTGAAGTCTCTTAGCAATAGAAACTCATTTGTCTTTACATTTTTCACCTTTCATTTGAGGTCTTTTCCCAGTTGCATTGCTAGCTGGTGCTTTGTAGTAATCCCATGGTGCCAGGGAGGTTCATGCCCAGGAGACATGTCCCACATTGGAGAGAAGATAATGGATTTATATGATGAATTTGGCTTAGAGAGATGTCACATTTGAGCAACAAGGAGGCTCTCAGGAGGCAACTCTTATGAACACCACAACACTAGTCCAAGTTTCAATTTTAAGAGCAAAGTCTCACAAGCACAATTTTCAATATCAAGGACTCATCAATGGATCATCCTCCTTCACCAGTCATTGACGCTACACTTGGGCAGCAATTGCGGCTACATTAGAGAAGGGGACAGAGCACTCCAGGATGGGAATTCAATGTTCTCTTGGTTATTGTGTGAATTTCCCCTCAATGTGACAATGCCCCATAAACATTTGAGCACATTATATACATTTCATGTATGCCCAGGTGAACTTCCTCCCATGTATACCCCATCACTGGTACCCCACCCCAATGATCCTCCCCTATCCCACTTGTAATCCTTCTGTGACCTAAAGCTTCTTCAAAAAAGAAGCCTATAAAATAGCCAAATACAATTAATAGGAAAATGAAATGTTATTGATAGGTTTACATAAAAGAAATAAAATACAAAAAATTTTAAAAAACAGAAAATAAAATAAAATTCAAAAATTGTGATATTAAAAAATAATGAAAAATATTTAAATTTCTTTTGACATTTTGCCTTTCATCACTGTAATATCCATTGTCCTGTATGTACAGTGACATTTTCCTCCATTTATTGCCCATTGTTTTATTATTTTTCATTTTTTTTCAATGAAATTTTAGGTCACAGTAAAGTCACATACAGGAAAAAACAGACTCCCGTATACCAAAAATCCTCCCCCTTTTCCCCCTTCCCATATTAATAACTTTTTATATGTGAATGTTACATTGGTTACAGCTGATATACAAATAGTGAAACATAGATGTTAACCATGGTCAATGGTTTACATTATGGTTTACATTTTAGACCATAAAATTTTATACATTTTGATTTTTCACATGGCCTGTATCCATCATTGCAAGATCATGTAGAACACTTCCATTGCCCACTAAGTAACCCTTGTTCCATCTATTCTATTCTTCCCTCCCTCTTACCTTGCAACTGATGGTGACCACCCAAATTCACTCCTTGGATGAAAAGATTCATAGTATCTTGCAACAACACTGAGGTCTTGACTCACTGGTTTGTCCTCCCTTATTAGGGAACACTCATGCTCTTGAAAGACACCCATCCCTCTGTTTAAGAACTTATTGGTCCTCCTCAGGATGGGGGTCCAGCTCCTTGCCACTCATCATATGGGTTTCCACCCACTAATACAACACGTTATGACAAAATGGTCACCCACACACCCCCTAGAAGCCTGCCCCAGATCTGCCTTGCCTGAATTCTGCCCCCCTTCCCAGATTCTACACCCTAAACCAGGAACCCTTCCTGTCATATTGCCATAAGAGGTCTCCACATTTGTACTTTCAAACACTTACCCACCAATCCCTAGTGTTCAACTGGTCCCTCCAACAACCTTACCTCCAGTTCCATGGACCATCCCAACCATGCTCTCTGTTCTACCCACCTGTGAAACCTGTACCACCCAACCCAATAGTATCATCACCCTCATGTCATATCCCTTTAATGCCCAACTACACACTTCCACCTTATCATATATAATGCTCTTATGGACATTGGCTCACAAACTTCCTCTCCCGTTCTATTTCCTGTAAAAATATCTTCCAGACAGATCTCTGACTCTGCTCAATTTGATTAATTGATATCAAGGAGGCAATGTAATATTTGTCATTTGATGTGTGGCTGTTTCACACAACATAAGTTCCTCAAGACTCATCCATGTTATCCTGTGTATTAGTGCTGAATGCCTTTTTACAGCTGAGTAATATTCCATTTTACATGTGTACCACATTTTGTTTATCCATATATCAGTTGATGGGCATTTGAGTTGATTCTAATTTTTGGCAGTAATGAGTAATAACACTATGATCATTGGTGTGCATATATCTGTTCATGTCTTTGCTTTCAATTCTTCTGGGTATATACCCAGCAGTGGAAATGCTGGATCACATGTCAGTTATATAGTTAGTTTATTGAGGAACCACAAAACTGTCCTCCACAATGGCTGGGCCATTCTATATTTCCAGCAGCAGTGGATGAGTGTTCCCATTCTTCCACATCCACTCTAATATATATATTCCTCTGATTTTTTAATAGCCATCAGTTTAATGGTTGTAAGATGGTAGCTCATTGTAGTTTTTATTTGCATTTCCCTAATAACTGGTAATGTTGGGCATCTTTTCATATGCTTTTTAGCAATTTGTATTTCTTCCTTGGAGAAATATCTTTTTAAGTCACTTACTTATTTTTTAAATGGGTTTTTGTCTTTTTATTTTTATGGTGTAGCATCTCTTTATATGTGCTGGATATTAAGCTTCTCTCAGATATATGGTTGCCAAATATTTTCTCCCATTGGTTAGGTAGGGCTTTTAATTTCTTGATACCTCCACTGTGGTGCAAATGTTTTTAATTTTGAGGATATCCTATTTATCTATTTTTTATTTTGTGACTCGTGCTTTGGGTGTGAAGTTCATGAAATCTTTTACTTTTACAAGGTCCTGTAGATGCTTCCTTACATTATATTCCAAAGACTTTATGGTCTTGGCTCTTATATTTAGATCTTTGATCCATCTTGAGTTGATTTTAGTATAAGGTGTGAGAAGGTGTTCCTCTCTCAATGTTTTAAATATGGATATCCAGGTCTTCAAGCACCATTTCTTTAAGAGACCATTCTCTCCCAGTTGAGTGGGCTTGGTGACCTTGTTTAATATCAGATGACTGTTAATGCGAGGATATTTATTAGAAATCTCAATTCGGTTCAATTGTTGGGTATGTCTATCCTTGTGCCATTAGCAAGCAGTTTTGAACACTATAGCTTTGTAGTATGTTTTGACATCAGATAGTGTGATTTCTCCAATTTCATTTTTCTTTTTAATACGCCTTTGGCTATTCAGGATCTCTTACACTTCTAAATAAATCTCTTAGTTAGATTTTCCAATTCAGTAAAAAGTTTTGTATTGATTTTTATTGGGATTGCATTAAATCTGTAGATCAATTTGGGTAGGATAGACATCTTAATGATGTTTAGTCTTCCTATCCATGAAAAGGGAAGATCCTCCCATTTATTTAAGTCTTCTTAACAATGTTGTGTAGTTTGCTGTTTATAAGTCATTTATATCTTTGGCTAAATTCATTCCTATTTATTTAATTCATTTAGCTACTATTGTAAATGTTATTTTTTCCTTGAAATTCTCCCCAGATTGTTCATTATTAGAGCACAGAAATGCTAATGGTTTTTGCACATTGATCTTACAACTTGCAACTTTACTGAGCTAATTTATAAGTTTTAGAGACTTTATTGTAGATTTCTCAGCGCTTTATATATATAGGATCAGATGGTCTGCAAATAGTGAAATTTTTACTTCTTCCTTTAAAATTGTGATGCCTTTCATAAATTTTTCTTGCCTCATTGCTTGAGCAAATACTTCTAACACAATGTTAAATAAGAGTTTTGATAGTGGGCATCTTTATTTTTTTCCCGATCGTAGAGGAAATCTTTTAGGATTTCATCATTGTTTGTGTTGTTAACTGTGGGTTTTTCATCTATACCCTTTACTGTGTTCAAAAAGTTTATTTCTATTCTAATCTATTGCAGTGTTTTTATTTGGAAAGGGATCTGTGTTTTGAAGAATGTTTTTTCTGTGTCTATGTAGATGATCATGTTATTTTTTCTGTTTGATCTCTTTATTTGATGTATTACATAGATTGGTTTAATTATGTCGAACCATCCTTGCATACCCAGAAAACAACTACTTGGTCATGGAGTATAAGTCATTTGATGTGTTGTTGAATATGACTAGCAAGCACTTTGTGAGGATTTTAGCAACTAGATTTTTTAGGGTAATTGGACTGTAGTTTTACTTT
Source organism: Cabassous unicinctus (assembly GCA_029593785.1). Taxonomy (NCBI): domain Eukaryota; kingdom Metazoa; phylum Chordata; class Mammalia; order Cingulata; family Chlamyphoridae; genus Cabassous; species Cabassous unicinctus. The sequence continues at coordinate 5,163 of JAQZBX010057818.1, forward strand.
CTTGTGGCATCTCTGGCATTGGTATTAGGGTGATGTTGGCATCATTGAAAGAGTTAAGCCATGTTCCTTCTACAGGTATTCTTTTGAAAAGTTTAAGTAGGATTAGTGTTACTTCTTTCAAGAATGTTTGATTGAATTCACCTGTAAAGCCGTATGTTCCTGGGCTCTTCTTAGTTGGGTGGTTTTTGATGACTGAGTCTATCTTTTTACTTGTAATTGGTCTTTTAATTTCATCAATTCCTTCTTTCATCAATATAGGCTACTTCTGTGTTTTAGGAATTGTTTCATTTCATCTAAATTATCACTCCTGTTTGCATTTAATTTTTCAAAATATCCTCTTGTGGTACTCTATTTCTGAGTGGTCAGTGGTGATATCCCCTTCCTCATTTCTTATTTTATGTTATTTGTATGTTCTCTGTTTCTTCTTTGTTAGACTAGCTAAGGGGTAGTTAATTTTAATGATATTCTTTTTTTTATTTCTTTTTTTAATTTTTAAAAATTTTTTTAAAGATGCTTAAATTAGATAAATGTTACACAAAAATTATATAGATTTCCATATGCCCCACCTCCCATACCTCCCACAACCTCCCACATAAACAACTTTCATTTCTGTGGCACATCACCTGCAATGGATATACACATCCTGGGGCTTTCCCTCTAAGCATGGACCATAGTTCACATTGTAGGCCACACTTTTTCCCACACAGCTCTGCATATTATATGTTGATGTAAAATGGCCTATACTGTCATTGCAATATCACTCATGATAATTCCCAAGTCCCGAAAAAGTTCCTGCATTACAACTGTTTTTCCCTCTCCATACCCCCAAAGTGTCCAGGGGCCACTGGCTCTACATTAATGTTGTAATTTCTTCCAATACTTGAATTACAATATGTCTATAACAGAATACCAGTAAGTCCACTCTTGTCCATAGCTCTTCAACAAATCCTGAGGAGTCTGGGCTGGTGATGTCCATTCCACATCCAAGTGAGAGGGGGCTTATATCCCATGGATAAGATGAATGGAATTATCCTGCCTACTGCTGCAGAATCTCTCCATTCCCTGGAATGGCCATTGTCCATCATCATCTCCCTGCCATGTGTCCTGGGGGAGTCCATTGAGCTGTAGAGTAGGAGTTGCAGCTCCACCGAGATTCTGGGATCAGCTGGCACGTGGGCAGGCCAAAGATTCCAGTTTCTGGAAGTACAACTACAAACTCCAGCACCACATATAGGTTTGAATAGAAGGGGCTGATGGACCATGTACAGGGAGGACTTATTTGAGTACAACTCTGTCACTCTCAGGAGCACAGATTCTAAAGTAGGGCCCACTGATAAGGTACCAAACTCTGGAGCTATCCATACTTATATAAGACCTGGGTGTCTCCAGAGCCCTAAGGAGCCCCTCTATTTGGGGTGATATGCACATTGGAAGCCTATGAGGTCCTAACGATATTTGCATAAGCCTTACCTCTGGGATGACCCCCCGACTCACTTTGAAGTCTCTTAGCCATATGAACTCATTTGTCTTTACCTTTTCCCCATTTTATTCAAGGTATTTTTCCAGTAGTATTGCCAGTTGGCACTTGGTAGTAATCCCTCGTTGCCACGGAGGTTCATCCCTGGGAGCCATGTCCCACGCTGGGAGGAAGGTAAGGCATTCATAGGCTGAGTTTGGCTTAGAGAGAGGCCACTTTTGAGCAGCAAGGAGGCTTTCAAGAGAGAATCCTTAGGCATCCCATAACAATAGGCTAAGTTTCAATTTCAAGAGCAAAGACTCATAAGGCTAGTCAACAATAAAAAGAACCCATCAATGGATCATTCTCCTTAGCCAGACACTGCCCCTGCACTTGGGGAACTCTTGCTGCTCCCATGGAGAATGTGGCAGAGCTCTCCAGGCTGGGAATTCAGTATTCTCTGATTTATTTAGTGATTCACCACCCAGTGTGACCATGCCCCAAGAGCATTTGAACAATTTTATATACTTTTATGTATGTTCAGGTGAAGTTCCTCCTATGAACCCCTCATCCATGACACCCCTCACCAAAGATCCTCTACTACGCCAGTTGTAACCCTTCTGTAATACAAAGCTTCTTTAAACATGAAGCCAACATAATAGCCAAATACAATTAATAGGAAAATGAAATAATAATGGTAAGTTTAAATGTAAGAGATAAAATACATGAAAACTTGAAAAAAAAACTAAAATTAAATTAAATTAAAGGATTGGGATATTCAAAAAATGGGAAAATTAAAAAAAAATTTTTTTTGACATTTTGCTTTTATCACTGCAATATTGGGTGTGCAGTCTGTACTGTGGCACTTTCCCCTCTCACTCCCTAGTGTCTCACTAATTTTCATTTAATTTTAAAAGAAATTTTAGGTCAGAGCAAGTCACACACAGAATACAAGACACTCTCATATACTGAACCTCCTCCCCTTTTTCTCACCCCATATTAAAACCTTTTTGTATGTGGATGGTAGCATTGTTATAACTGATATACAGGTAGTGAAACAGAGCTACTAACATTGTTAATGGTTTACAGTATGGTTTACATTTTAGATCGTACACTTTTATAAATTTTGATGATATTTACCATGTCCTGTGTCCATTACTGTAAGGTAATGAAAACCATTTCCAATGACCACCAATATGCCCTGTTTGATCTATTCTGTTTCTCCCTCCCCCTCTGACTGGGGCCCACAAAGACCTCTTGGCTTCACTCTTTGGATGACAAGATTCATAGTTACATGCAACTAGAGGTCATAACACACTGGTTTGTCTTCCCCTATTAGGAACTACCCTAGCTCCTAAGAGAAACTCACCTGTCTGTTTCTGGGTTAATCTGTCCTCCCAAAGATGGGAGTCCATCTCCTTCCCTCTCATTGTGTGGTTCTCCACCAACTGATACAACACATTATTACAGGAAGAACACTCATGCACTCCCTAGAATCCTGCTCCAGATGTGCCCTGTCCGAAATGCCACCACTCACCAACACCCTAAACCAGTGACCCTTTCTTGTCAAAATACCATAAGAGCATTCCCACCTCTGTATTTTCAACCTCATACCCACAAAGGCCAAGTATTCACCCAGTCCCTGTCCCATCTTTTCCCACAGTATGCTGGGTATTCTAACCCACCTTCCCAATCTACCCACCTGTCAACTCTGCACAACCAAATGCAGTAATATAACTACCGCCCTGTCCTACCTGTCCTACCCCTTCTATCACTTTACCATAGATTACATCTATATGGGTGATGGATAAAAACTTTCTCTTCTCTTTCTCTTTCTTTTAATCTTATTTTTTCAGACAATAGTTCTCAGAGACTGCTCAATTTCCTTAATTTATATCAGTGAGGTCATGTACTGTTCATACTTCAAAGCCTGGCTTGCTTCACTCAACATAATGTCTTCAAGATTCATCCATATAATTCTGTGTGTTAGCACTTTATTCCTTCTTACAGCTGAGTAACATTCCATTGTATGTATGTACCACACTTTGTTTATCCATTCTTCTTTTGATGGACTCTAGGGTTGATTCCAACTTTTGGCAATAGTGAACAATGCCACTATGAACATTGGAGTGCATATGTCTGTTCATGTCTTTGCTTTCAATTCTTCTGGGTATAAACCCAGCAGTGGAATCACTGGATCATATGGAATATAATAGTTAGTTTCTTGAGCAACTGCCAAACTGTCCTCCACTGTGGCTGGACAATTCCACAATACCAACAGTAGTAGATGAGGGTTCCCATTCCTCCACATCCTCTCCAACACTTATAGTCTGCTGTTTTTCTAATAGCCGCCATTCTAATGGGTGTAAATGCTATCTCATTGTAGTTTTGATTTGCATTTCCCTAATAACTAGTGATATCAAGCATTTTTTCATGTGCTTTTTAGCCATTTGTATTTCTTCCTTGGAGAAGTGTCTTTTCAGGTCACTTGCCCATTTTTTAAATGGGTTTTTGGTCTTTTTATTTTCAAGGTGTAGGATTTATTTATATATGCAGGATATTAGGCTCCTATCTGATATTTGGTTGCCAAATATTTTCTCTCATTTGGTAGGCTGACTTTTTATTTTCTTGAAAATGTCCTTTGAGATGCAAAAGTTTTGAAATTTGAGGAGATCCCATTTATCTATTTTTTCTTTGCTGCTTGTGCTTTGGGTGTGAAGTTCATGAAATCATTTCCTATTACAAGGTCCTGTAAATGCTTTCCTACATTATCTTCCAAGGTATTTATGGTCTTGACTCTTATTTTTAGATCTTTGATTCATCTTGAGTTGATTTTTGTATAAGGTGTGAGATGGTGTTCCTATCTCATTTTTTTTGGTTATGGATATCCAGTTCTCCAAGCACCACTTGTTGAAGAGGTCATTCTCTCCCAACAGAGTGGCCTTGGTAGTCTTGTCAAATTTCAGATGACTGTATATGTGAGGATTTATATCAGAACTCTCAATTTGATTCCATTGGTCAGCATGACCATCCTTGTGCCAATACCATACAGTTTTGACCACTGTAGCTTTGTAGTATGTTTTAAAGTCCGGTAGTGTGATACCTCCATTTTCATTTTTCTATTTCAATATGTCTTTGGCGAATTGGGAACTCTTACCCTTCCAAATAAATTTTGTAGTTAGTTTTTCCAATTCCTTAAATAATACAGTGCTGATTTTTATTGGATTGCATTAAATCTGTAGATTAGTTTGAATAGGATAGACATCTTGATGATGTTTAGTCTTCTTATCAACGAACAGGGAATATTTCTCCATTTATTTAAGTCTTCTATGATTTCCTTTAAAAGTGTAGTGCAGTGTTCTGTATATAAGTCCTTTTCATCTCTAGTTAAATTTATTTCTAGGTATTTGATACTTTTAGTTACTATTGTAAATGGTATTTTTTTCTTGATTTCCTCCTCAGATTGCTCATTATTGGTGTACAGAATGCTACTGATTTTGAGCATTGATCTTATAGCTTGTAATGCTACTGAACCCCTTTATAAGTCCTAGAAACTTTGTTGTAGATTTCTCAGGGCTTTCTACATATAGGATCAGGTCGTCTGCAAATAATGAAATTTTTACTTCTTCTTTTTCAATTTGGATGTCTTTTATACCTTTTTCTTGCCTCAGTACTTGAGCAAGTACTTCTAAGGCAATGTTAAATAGGAGTGGTGATAGTGTGCATCATTGTCTTTTTCCCTATCTCAGAGGAAAGGTTTTTAGGATTTTACCATTGAAGATGATGTTAGCTTTGGGTTTTTCATGTATACCTTTTTTCATGTTCAGAAATTTTCCTTCTATTCCTATCTTTTCAGTGTTTTTATAAGGAAACAATGCTGTATTTTGGTGAATGTTTATCTGCAACTATAGAGAAGATCATGTGATTATTTTCTTTCAATCTGTTTTTGTGGTATATTACATTGATTGATTTTCTTATATGGAACCATGCTTGCATACCCTGAATGAAACCTACTTAGCCATGGTGTATAATTCTTTGGATATGTTGTTGAATGCATTTAGCAAGTATTTTTTGAGGATTTTAGCATCTAGGTTCATTAGAGAGATTGGTCTGTAATTTTCCTTTCTTGTGGTATCTTTGTTTGGCTTTGGTCTTAGGGTAATGTTGGCATCATAGAATGAGTTAGGCAATGTTCCTTCTAGTTCTATTTTTTGAAAAGTTTAAGCAGGATTGGTGTTAGCTCTTTCCAGATATTTGGTAGAATTCAGGTGTGAAGCGGTCCGGAACTTGGCTCCTCTTCTTGGGAAGTTTTTGATGACTGAGTCTATCTCTTTATTGTAATTGGACTGTTGAGTTCATCAATTTCTTCTTTTGACAATGTAGGCCATTTTAGAGTTTCTAGAAATTTGTCCATTTTCTCTAGATTATCATTCTGTTTGGCATGTAATTTTTCAAAGTATCCTCTTATGATACTCTTTATTTCTGTGGGGACAGTAGTGATATCCCATTCCTCATTCCTTATTTTGTGCATTTGCATCTGCTGTCTCTTTTTCTTTGTTAATCTGGTTAAAGGTTTGTCAATTTTATTTATCCTTTTGAAGAGCTAGCTTTTGGTTTTGTTTATTTTTTTCTAGTGCTTTCTTATTTTCTATTTCATTTACTTCTGCTCTAATCTTTGTATTTCCTTCTTTCTACTTCATTTGTGCTTAGGTTGTTGTTGTTTTCCAATTCCTCCAGGTGTTCAGTTAGGCCTTCAAATTTAGCTCTTTCATCTTTTTTAATATATGCATTTATGGCTATGAACTTCCCTCTCATTATATCTTTGGTTGCATCCGATAGAATTTGATATGTTGTGTTGTCATTTTCATTCGTTTCATCATAGTTATTCATTTCTTTGAGGTTTTCTCCTTGACCTACTGTTTGTCTAAGAATGTTTTGTTTAACTTCCATGTCTTTATGCCTAATCTGTTTCTCTGGCCCTTACTTGTTTCCAATTTCTTTCCATTGTGGTCAGAGAAATTACTTTGTATCATCTCAATCTTTCTGAATTTGTTGAGAGTTTTTCTGTGGCCTTGCATGTGGTCTATTTTAGAGTATGATACATGTGCACTCGAGAAGAATGTATATACTGCTGTATTTGGGTAGTGTTCTATATATGTCTATTAGGTCCATGTCCTCTAATGTATTGTTTAGAGAGCTTGTTTCTTTATTGATTCTCTGTCTAGATGCTCTGTCTAATGGTGTCAATGGTGTATTAAAGTCTCCCACTGTAATTGTAGAGGTATTTATTTCAAGACTTAATTTTTCCAGTGTTTGCCTCATATATTCTGAGGCACCCTGATTAGGTTCATAAATATTTATGATTATTCTCTCTTCTTGAAACATTACACCTTTTATTAATAAATAGTGTCCATCTTTGCCTCTTACAAATAGTTTTGAATTAAAGACTATTTTGTCTGATATTAGGATAGCTACTCCTGCCCCTTTGTGTTTATTGATTGCTTGTAAAGTTTTCCAGCCATTCACTTTAAGCCTCCTTGTATCCCTGCTTCTAAGTTGGGTTTCTTCTAGACAGCATATAAGTGAATCATATTTCTTTTTCCATTCTGCCAATCTGTGTTTCTTGACTGGTGAGTTTAATCCTTTTACATTCAGTGTTATTACTCTCAGTGAATTTTTTACATCAGCCATATTTTCTTTCGGGTTAATGCATGTCATATGTTGTTTTTATTTCTCTGTATGTTTTCTTATTTTTTCTTATGCTCTCGTCCAACTCACTCTCTCTTGTTTTTTCCTTTCATCCTGTAGAACTTCCTTTAGTATTTCTTGAAGTGCAGGTTTCTTATTGGCATACTCTCTTAATTTCTGCTTATCTGGGAATATTTTGAATTCTCCATCATTTTTTAATGCCAGTTGTCCTGGAAAGAGAATTCGTGGTTGGAAGATTTTTTCTATTAGTACTTTGATTATGTCATATCACTGTCTTCTTGGCTTCATGGCAGAGTGGGCAAGATGGCATCGATTTAAGTGGGCACTCACTATCTTTCTCCCACAGGACAATTGATTGGGGACAGGATTCTTCCTGAGTGGCCTGTTCTGGGAGCCCACGGAATGAGTATCTTAGGGACATCCATCTTGAGGGAGCTGGACAGCATGGTGGATTGCGCAAGATAAAATCATGAGTTTTCCCTCAGCCAAAATCTTGGATGCCTATGGCTAAGCCCCATCCTCAGGGCAAAGGGCTAGGATGAGCCCCGACTCGTGCCATCAACCCGGTGAGAGGGAGCATTTTCCAAGAGTGTGAGGGTTCTTGCAGAGGGAGGAGACGGGTTTCCTTTCTGTTGGTTTGGCTGCCTGGACCCCCTTGCAGCTTTGTGGAGCAAACCAGCTGGCTTGAAGGGGCACCAGTCTGTGGTTTGAGGTGAATCTGCTGAGGAAGCCTGATTTACTTAACCACCCATTGATATGGAGACTTGGCTTAGGAGGGGTCAGAGTCAGCCAATATTATCATTCTGCCCTGATGAGTATCAGAGTTTCAGCTCCCCTGGGAAGGCAAAGCAGTGGGAAGTGTTTGGTACATTTCCATGAGCCTATTTAGGGTCCCCTTGGCAGAGTGGGTGGTCTAGAAGAGGGATTCTTTTAGGTCCCTTATTTCTAGAAAAAAAAAAGTTACTTAAAAAAATTAACTTAGTTTAATCGCTAAAATCTGCCTCAAAACCTTCTGATAGGAGCCTGCAGGGTAATTGATTGATGATCACAAGTAGGCTGAGAGGCTCCACAAGGGCCCAAGAAGGAATGTTGTTCTTCCTTAGCTTTGTTTGACTGCTTGCTTGTGTGTTTGTCTGGTTTTTCTCTGTTTCTTTGTTTGTTTCTTGCTTTTCTTTTCTCTTTCTTCCCCCCCCACTTTTTTTAAAATTAGGTGCTGCTAACTTCTTTCTTCTTTTCTGTGCTACTTCTTCTTTGATTTCCTATTCTCTGCATATATTGATTTTGTCTACCAATGCTATCTCTTTCCTTTCTTCATCTTTCTACCTTCTGTTTTCTGTTGTGGTTCTTACATTCCACCTTTTCTCACTAGTCTGCAACTCCATGTGTGTCCATTTCTATCTTGTCTATTCTGTTTTCTTATTTTATTATTATTATTAACATTTCCCTTTCAGCCCTCGCTTTACTCTTTCTCACTCTCCTCATCATTCTGACCTTCTAAATCATTCTATATATTTTCCTCTGTTTGGTTTCTGATTCCATTGTAGGTACTCCACTTTTTTTACTATTACTTTACACTACCTACATGAGTTAAACATGCATTTTACTAAGTTTTCTATCGCCCTTCTTCTAACTTTTATCAATATTACAATTATCATTTTCCCTTTTATCTCTTTTGATTCCTCGGGCCCTAATCTTTTTCCTTCAAGGGAACATTGAAAAAAGGAAGGAAATAGAACAAGAAGAAGAAAGTGTTAAAGAGAAAACTTAACACACACACAGAACCACCAGATAAATAAAACTCTAGAGCAGAGAGAAAAGCTAATCAACTGAATAAACCCATCAAGATAAGATGATGACCAGAGGGCAACAAAAAATTACAAACCATACTGAGAAACAGAAAGACATGGACCAGTCCAATGAAAAAACTAACAAGCAGGAAGAGAGAAAGAACATCGAACAACTAATCAAAGTTGTCCAAGCAAATATAATGGACCAACTTAAAGAAGTGAAGGAAGATATTAAGGATATTAAGAAAACACTGGGAAAACATACTGAAGAAATTGTAAACATACATGAAAAGATAGCAGATATGATGGTCATGAATGGCACAATCTAAGGAATCAAAAAGACACTGGATTCACATAACAGCAGATTTGAACAGACAGATGAAAGAATTAGTGATGTGGAAGACAGTACATCTGAAATCAAAAAGATAGTTGAACAGATAGATAAAAAGATTGAAAAAATCCAGCAGGGACTTAGGGATTTAACCGACAACACAAAACGCACAAACATATGCATTATAGGCATCCCAGAAGGAGAAGAGATGGGAAAGGAAACTGTTTAGTCAGATTTCTCCTGGGAAACAGAATCAACAGGAGCTATCTGTCAATAATGTAAGATTTTATAAGAGTTTCTCACGTGACCGTGGGAATGCACAAGTTAGGTTGTGCAGGCAGCCTACTAGATAGCAGCTCTGATGAAATTCTGATGAAACGTCCTTGATGAGTTTCTGGGAGAAGCTGGCTGTCCAAAGACGAGCTGGGAAATTCTCTCTGAATGTTTAAATCACTTCCCCTTTTAAGGCATTCAACTGATTAGATAAAAGTGTCACCCATTGCTGATGTAATCACCCTGATAAATGCAGATGTAATCAGGCATTCATGCAGTACATTCACTGGTGATCAAAGTCCCTAAATGCTCTTGTATTGCAATTAGCCAAGTGCTTGCTGGACCTAACACCTAGGCACAATTACCTGGCCAAGTTGACACATTAGCCTAACCATCACAGTCACCCCTTGTCAACTCGGGCACCATACACATTACCCTAAACTATACTTAGTCTCTAAGTAAAAACAATAATAGACAAGCATACATATTTATTTCCACCTAACAATGTTCAACTCCCCTGCATACAATTGGAAATGCATTAATTCCCCACAGAATAGAGTGCAAGTCCTTGGGTAATATTCAATCTTAAACTTGACATCCTTAAATATTATTATGTGAAATTAATACAATATTTCATATGATACGGGAAAAGGTTGGGGAAGAAAACAAAGAAATTCGTTTTGTGTACATATACAATCATAACAAAACAAGGAAGAAGAGTTCATGACTATTACAGTCTTTCTTTCTGTAAGTGATCACGTGGTCGAAGTTCATGTTTATCACTACTTTCTTCCACTACCCATTCCATGTTCCCATTACCTTCAGCAAGCACTTCAGCTGGCTGTGGTTCTTTGCCTGGTGGGATGACCCAAACTTTCATTCCCAAAGATTCTGGGCCATTGTTACTACTGCTTGAATTGGTTTGCTGCAATTTTCCATTGACTTTAATCACAAGGCATGGCAGTATTAGGAGACACCCTAGAGGATCTCCTGCATTCCAGGTAAACTCTTCTTTACCCCCATTATGTATATTTAGCCCTATTTCCCCTAGATAGTCAAGGATCACTTTTCCAAGCCAGTAGAGTAATTCCCTTTTTTGTCTGTTGATTCAGTTAAGAGGAGCCCAAATTGGCCAGATGGCAATCTTAACTGTCAGATCAATGCAATCATTGTTGTGTTCACTGGTGGCAGCACTCCTCCTTTTGGGACTAATACCTGTAAAGCAGCAGAGCTTAAGGCTGCAGGGCAGGAAGCAAAAATTTTCCTAGTGGGTCACTAGGGGTAATAGTGAGTGGTGCCACTCCCATTTCCACCCCATGATTCCTGAGCCCATGAATCCTGCTTATGGGATAAACAGCACCATCAAGAGGACACTGATTTAGAGCATACACAGCCTGCTGGAGTACATTGCCCCAGCCCTGCAAGGTATTGCCACCTAATTGGTGCCGTAATTGCCTCTTTAAAAGGCCAATCCACTGTTCTATTAATCCAGCAGCTTCAGGATGATGAGGAACATGGTAAGATCAGTGAATTCCATAGGCATGTGCCAATTCCCACACATCATTTGCTGTGAAATGGGTTCCTTGATCAGAAGCAATGCTGTGTAGAATACCATAGTGTTAGATAAGACATTCGGTAAGTCCACAGATGGTAGTTTTGGAAGAAGCATTGCATGCAGGAAGTGCAAACCCATAACCAATGTATGTGTCTATTCCAGTTAAAACAAATCACTGCCCCTTCCATGGTGGAAGTGGCCCAATATAGTCAACCTGCCACCAGGTAGCAGGTTGGTCACCTCGAGGAATAGTGCCATATCAGGGCCTGAGTGTGGGTCTCTGCTGGTGGCAGATTGGGTATTCAGCAGTAGCCAAGTCAGCACTGGTGAGCGGAAGTCCATGTTGCTGAGTCCATGCATAACCTCCATCCCTACCTCCCTGGCCACTTTGATCATGAGCCCATTGGGCAATGACAGGAGTGGCTGGGAAAAGAGGCTGAGCATTAACCACAGAGTGGTTTATCTTATCCACTTGATTATTAAACTCTTTCTCTGCTGAAATCACCCTCTGGTGAGCATTCATGTGGGACACAAATATATTCACGTTTTTGCCCACTCAGAATGGTCTATCAACATAGTTCTTCCCCAGACATCCTTGTCACCAATTTTCCAGTCATGTTCCTTCCAAGTCCCTGACCATCCAGCCAAACCATTGGCAACAGCCCATGAATCAGTGTACAAATGCATCTCTGGCCATTTCTTCTTCCAAGTAAAATGAACATCTATGTGAACTGCTCAAATTCTGCCCACTGGGAGTTTATGCCCTCACTGCTATCCTTCAAGGATGTCCCAGAAAAGGGATGCAGTGCCAAAGCTGTTCACTTTCGGGTGGTACCAGCATATTGTGCAGAACCATCTGCAAACCAGGCCTGAGTTTTCTCATCCTCAGTCAAGTGTTTGTAAGGGACTCCCCAGAGGCCAAAGCTGTGGATTGGGAAAGAGAAGCTAACATGGCAGGGGTGGCGACAATGGGCATTTAGGCTACTTCCTCATGTAACTTATTTGTGTCTTCAAGACTTGCTAGAGCCTTATCTCATATATAGCACTTCCACTTTATTATGAAGTGCTGCTGTGCATGCCCAACTTTCTGGTTTGCTGGGTCAGAAACTACTGAGCTCATGATAGGCAGCTCAGGACTCATGGTACCTTGATGGCTCATGGTTAAGCATTCAGTCTCTACTAAGTCCCAGTAGCAAGCCAAAAGCTGCTTCTCAAAACGGGAATAGTTATCAGCAAACGATGGCAAGACTTTGCTCCAAAATCCTAACAGTCTGCATTGTAATTCCCCTATAGGGGCCTGCCAAAGGCTCTAGACATCATCTCTGTTTGTCACTGCAACTTCCAGCACCATTGGATCTGCTCGATCATATGGTCTAAGTGGTAGTGCACCTTGCACAGCAGCTTGGACCTGTCGCAGGGCCTCCTCTTGTTCTGCTCCCCAATCAAAACTAGCAGCTCTTTTGGTCACTCAGAGTAGCACACCCAATTGAGAAATTTTGTTGTCTCCAAAATCTGAAAAGGTCAACTAAGCATTGTGCCTCTTTTTTTGGTCATTGGAGGGCCCAGCTGCAACAGCTTACCCATTACTTTCG
>JAQZBX010057819.1:0-17872 GCA_029593785.1 Cabassous unicinctus
GCTGTGCTGCTCTGATTGTCTGGATTATGCTTGGTACTAAAAAGTTCACCAGAAACATTTATTTTTTATGGGAGAATCATACCTTAAGAAGAAGAATTAATATTACACAAATCTTCCCGGAAGAATCTGCACAAGTCTATTCAATATGAAGCATAAATATTCTCAATGATTATTAATTGAAGAATGATCATCAGCATTTTTGATTTTTCATTGTGAGCACATGCATTATTAATGTAATTCTTGAAACAACCCTGTGAATACCCCTTAAAAAGACTAACAGATTGTGGATACAGTCATCTGATGTACCATCATAAAATTACAGGTTGACCAATTAGACGCAATCCATACAAATTTGAATATCATACTGAGTGTGGAAATTCTATACATAGGTAATTGTTTAGAAGGGAGCATTAAAAATGGAACAACTAATACCAATGTCTGAAATGCCCAGAATGACATGTGATAAGTCATAATTAAACTTATTATGGTTCACATTTTATTTTAAAAGATGAAATTTATTCTTCATATTAATGGATTATAATAATAAGGTACTTGATGGAGAAATGTTTTTTGGCACTCAGGAAAATTCATGCAACCACACAGGTTTACTATACATTGCCCCAACAACACCACCACTTATTGTTGTGACACATTTGAGGCCAATGATGAAAGAACATCATCATAATTTTACTGCTGTCTATAGCCCATAGCTTATATTTGGTGTATTTTCTCCAAAACCATCCTATTATTAACACCATGCATTAGTATAATATACTTGTTATAGTTTATGAGAGATGTTCTCATATTTGTAGTCTTAACCACAGTCCATCATTCACCATGGGGTTCACTGTGTTATATGGTCCCCTACCTTAACAAACCATGAAAGGATGCACTCAGTGGCTCTCAGTTTCATCACAGAGTGGTGCTGTCATCACCTCAGTACATTTTAGAACATTTTTGTTATTCCAAAAGGAAAAATTTCAGTATTACCATATTACTGTTAACTACATTCTATATGTTATATTAGGTGTATTTTCCCATGTATTTCCTAATTATTAATATACTGTAATAGAGAGACATTCTTGTTTTTGTGCCGTTGACCACAATCATCATCCACCACCAAAATCACTCTGTTATACAGTTCCTAGATTATCCTCTAGGTTTCTTTCAATTGGAAGCAGCTTCCCTAGACTACCCCTTTTAGGAACAATCACATTTATAAATCAGTAATCTTAATTACTCACTATAATGTGTTACATCTATTCTATCCATTTTCCTGCATTTACAATCCCCCTTAATAAACATTCTACATACATTCAGCATCTGATCCACTTTCTCAAACCATATTCTATCTCTTAGTAACCTATATTATATTGTCTAAATCCTTGAGTTTACTCATCTTATTTAGTTCATATTACTGAGGCCATAGTGTCTGGTTTATTTCACTCAACATAATGCATATGTTGTCATATACATCCTAAGTTCATTTCTTCTTTAACTGAATAGTATCCCATCACATCTATATACCATATTTTGTTTATCCATTCTTTGGTTGATGGATACTTGGGTTTTATTCATCTGTTACCAATAGTGAATAATGCCACTAAGAACAATGTTCTACAAATGTCTGTTGGCGTCCTTATTATCAGCCTTTCTCAAATTTATTCTTAATAGCAGGATTGTTGGCTCATGTGCCAATTTTATATTTAGCTTCCTGAGGAACTGCCAAACTGTCCTCCACAGAGGCTGCACCATATTCTTCCTTAACAACAGTAAAGGGGTGTTCCCATTTTCCATATACTCTCTAGCATTTGTAGTTTTCTGCCTTTTTAATAATGGCCATTCTGTAAAATGTGAAATGATATCTCACTGTAGGTGCAATAGGCATTTCCCTAGTAGCTAATGATATTGAACATCTTTTGATGTGCTTTTTGGACATTTGTATTTCTTCTCTGGAAAAATGTCTGTTCAATTCTTTTGCACATTTTTTAAAAATTTGGTTGCTTGCCTTTTTATACTTGAGTTTTATGACCTCTTTATATAATATGGAAATCATATCCTTAACTGATAGGTGGTTTCTGAAAATTTTCTACCAATGATTAGGCTGCCTTTTCACCTTCTTAACAAAGTCATTTGAAACAATAATGTATGTAGTTTTGAGGAGGTTTCATTTAGCTATTATTTCTTTAATTGTTCCTATTTTGAGTGTAAGGTTCAATTAACTACCACCTAACACAAGAACTTGAAGATGTTTCCCTACATTTTCTTCAAGGAGATTTATGGTTCTAGCTTTTATATTTAGATCCTTGATGAATTTTGAGTTAATTTGTGTATAAGATAGGGATCTTCTTTCTTTCTTTTAAATTTCTATATAGAGTTTCTCAGAATTGACACTTCTGACCCCAGCTAGGTGGATTTGATAGCCTTGTCAAAAATCACTTGACCATAGATGTGAGGGTCTGTATCTGAATTATCAATTCAGTTCCATTGGTCAATATGTCTATCTTATGCCAGTATCATGATCTTTTACCACTGTACCTGAGTAATATGATTCAAAGTCAAGAATTGAGGGTCTTACAACTTCATTCTCTTTAAAAATATATACATTTTTTAGTTATTCAGCACCACTTATCATTCCAAAAACTTTTGATAATTGGCATTTTCTTTTCTAATATGGAAATCATATCCTTAACTGATAGGTGGTTTCTGAAAATTTTCTACCAATGATTAGGCTGCTTTTTCACCTTCCATTTATTTAGGTCGTTTTGGGTTTCTTTAAGTATTCTTTTTTTTTTTTTTTACTTTTCTAAATACAGGTCCTTTATGAACTTGGTTAAGTTTACTTCTATTTAGTTTTTATTTTGATCACTATTGTAAATGGAATTTTTTTTTACTTCCTCTTCAGATTGTTCTTTAGTAATTTATAGAAACAATACTGAGTTTTGCATATTAATCTGGTATCCCAGATCTTTCCTAAAATTGTTTATTGGTTCTCTTAGCTCAGATGTGGATTACTCAGGATTTTCTAGCTATAGCACCATATTACCAGCAAACAGAAGACATTTAACTATTTCTTTTCCTATTTAACTGCCTTTCATTTCTTTTTCTTGTCTAATTGATCTAGCAAGAAATGTTAGCAGAATATTAAATAGCAGTGGTGACACTGGACATCCTTGTCATCTTCACAATCTCAAAAGGAAATCTTTCAGTCTTCACTGTTGAGTTCAATATTGGGTACGTTGTTTTTTTGTTTTTTTTTTTGTTTGTTTGTTTTGTTTTTATATATGCACATTACCATGCTGAGAGAGTCTCTCCATTCCTATCTTTCAGAATGTTTTTATTAATAAAGGATACTGTATTTTGTCAAATGCCTTTTCAGCACCAATCTAGATGTTCACATGACTTTTCTTCAATTTATTAATGTAGTGTGTTACACTAATTTATTTTCTTGTGTAGAACCACTCTTGCATATCTGGGATAAACCCCACTTGGTGGTTTATAATTTTTTTTTTTACTGTGCTTTTGGAATTAGTTGAGTATTTTTGCATCTACATGTATTAGAGAAATTGGTCTGTAATTTTCTCTCTTTTTTGTAGTATCTGGGTCTGGCTTTGGTGTTAGTGTGATGTTGGCATCATAGAATGAGTTTGGTAGTGTTTCCTCCTTGTATTAGTCAGCCAAAGGGGTGCTGATTCAAAGTACCAGAAATCTGTTAGATTTTATAAAGGGTATTTATTTGGGATAGAAGTTTATAGTTACCAGGCCATAAAGAAAAAGTTAATTCCCACACCAAAGTCTTACCACGTGTTGGAGCAAGATGGCTGCTGACATTGAGTGTTCCTCTTCCTCTTAAGGTAAGAGGAAGAGGTGGTCCCAGCTTCTTCTGATATCAGTTGTGTGCTCTCTCACCCAGGGCTCATTTCTTTCCAGGATCAGCTGCTCTGTTCTCTCCACAAGTTCAGCTGTAAAGTATTGAGCAAATGGCTCATCTCTCTTCCTGGGGCCTCTGTCATTTCTAAGGAAGCCTTCTCTCTTTCCTCATGTATCTGTTTCTCTGTGTATTTACTTCCTGGGGCTCCAGCACCAAAAACTCCAAACTCCTCCTCTGCCGTGTTACTTTCTCTGTGAGTCCCCACCCACCAAGAGGGCAGGGACACAACATCCTACTGATGTGGCCTAATCAAAGCCTTAATCATAATTTAATCAAGAAAAGTGAAACCTCTAAATCCAATACAATATTATATGCCAAGAAAAAGACCAGTTCACAAACATAATCCAATATCTATTTTTGGAAATCTTAAACAAAATCAAACTACTACACTCTGCCCTCTGATTTCCAAATATACATTACAATATTCAAAAAAATTTAAATCAGTAACAAGAAAGCACAAAATCATATTACAATCAATTTAAAGAAGTACAGTTTGTCTTGGGGCAAATTCTCCTTTGGCTGTAGACCTTTGAAATTTACAAAGCCATTTATCTGCTTACAATACACAAATGGGCAAAGAATAAATATTTGTATTACCACAAGAAGAAATTGGGAGGGAAACATGAGTCACATGTATAGAGCAGTTATGAAAACTTGCAGGGTATATTTCATTCAATTTCAAGGTCTGAAATTCATTCTCATGATGATGGTTTCTTCTCCTTCGGCCCACATGGGGAACCACCCTTTCCACAGTCTTGCCCAATGGCCAATTTCATGGTTCTACACTCATCAAGCATCTGGGTGGTGACCAAGTTCTAGACCCCACCCTCCAAGTGCATTGGGGAGATGGCCACACTTTACACAATCTTTGGACTAGAGTCTTAACCCCCCTAGTACAGTGATGTGAAGACAACATCCTCCCTAGCTTTGGCATACAGGCCCAACCCTCTCGGAGCAATGAGTTTGTGACCTGGTCTTCTGTAACCCATGGGGGGAAAGGCACAGCCTTCTCAGACCTATGGGGTGTTGACCTCACACTCCCTAATCCTTGGGGAATGTGCTCCACCCTTTCTGTACCCTGGTGTGGCAAAACTCTCCGTGAACATTGGATGGGAGCATCCACCCTCTTCAAGTGCTGGGGCAAACTCATCCTCTCTGTACACATGGGTGAGGTTCCTCTCTTGGCCCAAAAAGATGTCTTAATTCCAGATCCCAGTTTCCATGGTTTTCCTCTTGAAGTCATTTTCCTTTCAATCTCTCTCTTCTGTATCCCTTTTAGTACAAGCTGAAAGTGGTTTTGTTCATAAAGCCCTCTCACATTAAGCTGATACACTCCTGTTAAAATTTTTGGAAGAGCTTGAGGAAAAATGGTTTTAGATTTTCTTTGAATGCTTAGTATAATTCACCTGTGTAGCCATCTCTTTCTCAATTTTTCATTTTTGATGTTTCAATGACTGTTCCAACCTAATTACATGTAATTGATTTGTTGAAGTCATCTTCTAAGGTCATTGTAGATTGTTTGTGTATTTCTAGGAGGATGTCAATTGTGTCTATGTGGTATAATTTCTTAGCATAAAGTTTTTCATAGTATCCTCTTAAAATCTCTTTTATTTCTGTGCAGTCAGTGGAAATGTTCCCCTTCTCATTTCTGATTGAGTATGTAAATTTTGTTAATCATCTCAAAGAATCAAGTTTTGTTTTTTTTTAATTCTCTGTATTGCTTTTTGTTCTCAATTTCATTTATTTCTGTTCTAAACTTTGTTATTTCTTTCTTCTGCTTGCTTTGAGATTCATTTTCTCTTCTTTTTATAGCTTCTTCAGAAGTGCATTCAGGTCTTGGATTTTAGCTCTTTCTTGTTATTTTTTATTTTTATTTTAGCTTTATTTTTAAAGAAGTATTAGATTACAGCAATGCTACATTAAAAATTTAGGGGATTCTAATTTATCATATCCCTCCTCTCATGCATTTTCCCTTATAATGTCTTACATTACTGTGGTACATTAGTTACTATTGATGAACAAATATTGAAGCATTGCTACTAACCACGGTCTATAGTTTACATTATGGTTTATATTTTGCACTGAACAATTTTACAGGTTTTGAGAAAATGTATAATGACCTGTATCTGTCATTGCAATATGATGCAGAACAATTCCAATGCCCTCAAAATGGCCTATATTCCACCTGTTCTTCCCTCCTACTCCCTTTAGAACCTCTGTTAATCACTATCTTTATATCAAGATATCTAAGTAACAACTTCTTCTGTTACTACAGAAATCCATGTTTGAATTCCTGTCTTATGTTTATTCATTCCTCAATCTTGAGGATTTGGGAATGGCAATGCCCAATCTGCTTCAAATTGAGAGGGGTTTTAGATATTTAGGGGCAGATAGAAAGAACTGTTTACTTGCAGTTGTAGATATACTTTGCCTTTTGGGGCGCGGGTTGTCCATCATCATCATTTTGTTAGTTGTCCCGGGTTAATCTGATGAACTGAAGAGTAGGTGTTGGCTGCAACTCTGCTGAGATTCAGGGTTCAACCAGCATATAAAAAGACTGAAGAATTATGTCTGTGGAACATACATTTAAAGGGTATAGTGCTAAATAATAAAGGGATAGAAGGCTCAAGTGTAAGGCAATTATAAATGAGACTAACTCTGTTACAGTGAGAAATAGGTTATCATATATTCCAAAGTAAGACCCCCTGATGAGATACTGAATTCATTGGGTTGTGAGCCTTATCAATAGTTTCTAGAAATCTCTAGAGCCCTTGGGAGCACGCTTGTTTGAGGCTTTGTTTACAGTGGTGATACAAATTAATAAAGCATAAACCCACCCAAAGCATACAATCAATTGTATTCAATATAATCACATAATTGTGCATTCATCATTTAAACCATGTTTAGAACATTTTCAAAATTTCATTAATAATAATAAACAAAAGCCAACCAACCAAACAAAATTCATCACCTCTCATTGTCTCTATGCTTCTTCTACTATATGTAGCTGCTAATCTATTTCCTTCTCTCTAGTTTATTTGTATTTATAATTTGTAAAAACATTCTTATTTATGAAATACCACTGATGTTTGTATTTTACATGAGGTATCACTATGTTATACAGTCCCTTGTTACATTTTTAGCTTTCCTTCTTGTAATATAAATGCCCTTAGGCTTTCCCTTTCAAACACTGTCATACCCATAAAATAGCTCTGCTAGTCACAAACACCATGATGTGATGTCATCATTTCTATTAATTTCCAAAGATTTATAAACAACCTTTTAACCAATTCTGCACAGATTAAACAGTAGCTTTCCAATCTCTACCATCATTCTATTTTTGGTGACCTATATTCTAATTACTAATTCCATGAGTTTACATAATATATTTAGTTCATAATGGGGCAATCATACAGTATTTGTCCTTTTGTGTCTAACTTGCTTTACTCAATAAAATGCCCTCCACGTTCAGCGATGTTGCCATATACTTCATGACTTCATTTCTTCTTACAGCTGAAGAATACTCCATCATGTGTATACACCACAATTTGTTCATCCACTCATTAGGTGATGGACTCTACTGTCTTTCCAACTTTTGACTATCATGAATAATGTCAATATGAACGAAGGTGTGCAGAAGTCTATTCATTACACTGCTCTTAGTTCTTCAGGATATATATTCCTAGTAATGGTATTGTCGGGTCCCACGACAAGTCTATATTCAACTTCCTTAGGAACTGCCAAGCAGTCCTCCCCAGTGGCTGTACCATTCTACATTTCCACCAAGAGTGGATAAGCATCCCTACCTCTCTACATCCTCTTCAACATTTACAGTATTTTGATTTTTTCACAGTGGCCAGTCTAATAGATGTGAAATGATATCTCAATGTAGTTTTTATTTGCATTTCCCTAATTGCTAGTGATGCTGGACATTTTTTTATGTGTTTCTTCACCACCTGTATTTCTTCTTTGGACAATTGTCTATTCAAGTCTTTTGCCCATTTTTTAATTAGGTAGTTTGTCTCTTTATTGTTGAGTTGTGTGATCTCTTTATATATTATGGATATTAAACACTTATCAGCTATGTGATTGCCAAATATTTCCTCCCATTGAATTGGCTGCCTTTTCACCCTTTGACAAAGTCCTTTAGGTGCAAAAGTGTTTAATATTGAGGAGGTCCAATTTATCAACTTTTTTGATTGCTCATGCTTTGGGTGTAAGGTTTAAGAAGCTACTGCCTACCACAAGATCTTGAAGAAGTTTTCTTCCATTTTCTTCAAGGAGTTAATTGTTGTCACTTTTATATTTAGTTCTTTGATCCATTTTGAAATAATTTGTATATCAGTTGTGAGATAGAGTTCCCCTTTCTTGGATATGGCTATCCAGTTCTCCTAACAACATTTGTTGAATATATTGTTATGGACTAGCAGGGTGGGCTTAGTGGCCTTGTCAAAAATTACTTGAGTGTAGAAGTAGGGGTCTGAGATCTTGATTCTTTTACATTGGTCAATCTGTCTGTCTTTATGCCAGTACCATGCTGTTTTTATCACTGTAGCTAAGTAATATGCTTTAAAATCAGGAAGTGACCATCCTCAAACTTTGTTCTTTTTAAAGACATTTTTGGCTATTCAGGCCCCTTACAATTCCAAATAATTTTGATAATTGGCTTTTCCATTTCTGTAAAAAAAAAATGCTTTTAGGATTTTTATTGGGAATACGTTGAAACTGTAAATCAGTTTGGGCAGAATTGACATCTTTATGATATTTAGTCTTCCAGTCCATGAACATGGAATGTTTTTCCATTTACTTATGTCTTCTTCAGTTTCTTTTAGCAATATTTTGTCATTTTCTGAATACAGGTTCTTTATGTCTTTAAGTTTATTCCTAAATATTTGATTTTTTATTCACTATTTTACATGGATTTTCCCGCGATTTCATCTTTAGATTGCCCATCAGTAGTGTACAGAAACACTATTGATTTTTGTGTATTAATATTGTATCCCACCACTTTCCTGAACTCATCTTTTAATTCTAGTAGCCTTGTTGTGGAGTTTTCAGGATTTTCTAAATTTAGGAACATAACATCAAAGAATAGTGAAAGTTTTACTTCTTCCTTTCCTATGTGGGTATCTTTTATTTCTTTATCTAGCCTAATTGCTCTAGCTAGAATTTCTAGCACAGTATTAAATAATATCGTTACTTATCTCAGTGGGAAAGCTTTTAGTCTTTCACCATTGAATACAATGCTAGGTGAAGGTTTTTCATATATGCACTTTATCATACTGAGAAAGCTTCCTTCTATTCCTATATTTTGCAGTTTTTATCAAGAGAGGGTGCTGTATTTTGTCAAATGCCTTTTCTGCATCAATGGAGAGAATCATTTGATTTTTCTTCTTCAATATATCAATATGGTGTATTCCACTAATTGATTTTCTTGTGCTGAATCATCTTTGAACACCTGGGATAAAACCTACTTGTTAATGGTGCATAATTCTATAAATGTGCTTATGGATTTGCTTTGCAAGTATTTTTTTCAGGATTTTTGCATCTATATTCATTAGAGATACTGGTCTGTAATATTCTTTTTTCATAATATCTTTATCTGGTTTAGATATCAGGGAGATGTTGACTTCATAGCTTTCTTTCCTGTGCAATTTTTTGGAAGCTCTTGAGCAAGATGGTTATTAGATCATATTTGAATGATTTATAAAATTCACTTGTGAAGCCATCTGGTCCCAGGCTTTTCATCTTTGGGAGGTTTTTGATTACTGCTTCAATCTGTTTACTTGTGATTGGTGTGTTGTAGTCTTCTATTTCTTCTAAGGTCAGTGTAGGTATTTCATGTGTTTCTAAGAATTTGTCCATCTTGTCTACATTGTCTAGTTTTTTTTTTTTACATAAGTTTGTTCTTTGGATTCTCTTATGATCTTTCTTATTTTGGCAGGGTCAGGGGTATGTCACCCCTCTCATTTCTAATTTGAATTTCTTGCGTAGTCTCTCTATTTTCATTGTCAATCTAGCTAAGGGTTTGTTGATTTTGTTGATCTTCTCAAAGAATCAACTTTTGGTTTCCTTGAATCTCTCTATTGTTTTATTTTGTTGTTGTTGTTGTTCTCATTTTTCATTTATTTTTGCTTTAATGTTTGTTATTTCTTTCCTCTCAGCTTAGTTTGGGTGTGGTTTGCTGTTCATTTGCTAGTTCTTCTGGGTTGCAGTTTGATTTTCAATTTTAGCTGTTTCTTCTTTTTTAATGTAAGCATTTAGGGCTATCAATTTTCCTCTCAGCACTGCCTTGCAATATACCATAGGTTTTGATATGTTGTGTTCTCATTTTCATTTGTCTCAAGATATATGCTGAATTCTGTTGAAACTTCCTTTTGACCCACTGATTATTTAAGAGTGTTTTGTTTAATCTCTCATATATGAATTTTCCCTCTTTCTATCCATTATTGATTTCCACTTTCATCCTGTTATGGTCAAAGAAAGTGTTTGGTATAATTTCAATCTTTTTAAATTTATTGAGATTTGACTTGTGACCCACTTTATGGTCTATCTTGATGAAGGATTCATGAGCACTGGAAAATAATGAATATCCTGCTGTTCTCAGGTGCAGTGATTATAGATGTCTGTTTGGTACAGTTCATTTATCATATTATTGAAGTTCTCTGTTTCTTGATTTATCCTTCTTCCAGATGTTATATCCAAAACTGAGAGTGGTTCATTGAAGTCTCAAAATATTAATATGGTGACATCTATTTCTCCTTTCAGGCTTTCCAGTGCATGACTCATGTATCTGGGGGCACTCAGGTTAGGTGCATAAATATTTAGCATATTTTTTCTTATGCTGAATTGCCCCTTTTATTAAGATATAATGACCTTCTTAATCCCTTATAACAGTTTTGCACTTAAAATCTATTTTGTCTTATATTAGTATGCTACACAAGATCTTTTGTGATTAGCATTTGCATGGAAAAACCTTTTTCCAACCTTTTACTTTTAATCTTGTTGTGTGCTTACATCTGAGATGAGACTCTTGTAGACAACACATAGATGGCTCATATTTTTAATGCATATTATCTGTCTTTGTCTTTTGATTAAGTGCCTCATACCATTATTATTCAATGATTTTACTGTAGAAGCATTGTTTACTTCATCCATTTTGTCCTTTAGCTTTCTTTTGTCATCATACTTTTGTCAATTTTCTTTACCTTTTAATTTGTTCTTCCTAAAAATCTACATTTATCCTTTCTTCACCAAGTCTCTTGCCTTTGTTTTCTTTTTGTTTTTCTTTTTGTTTTTTTTTTCCTTTCAGGCTGCAGCTCTCTGTTTACTATCTATTGTAACTCAGGTTTTTGTTAGCATATTGTATCAGTTTTTGTTTTTCTGTGAAGTCTTTGAACTCACTGTCATTTTAAAATGACAGTTTTGCTAAATACAGAATTGTTGACTGGCTGTTTTTCTCTTTCAGTACCTTAATATATATCATACCACTTTCTTCTCACCTTTATGGTTATTGATGAGAGGTCAGCAATTAATCTTATTGAAGTTCCCTTGTATGTGATGCTTCGCTCTTCTCATGCTGCTTTCAGAATTCTCTCTTTATCTCTGATATTTGTCATTCTGTATTGTAGGTGTCTTGGGGTAGGTCTATTTAGTGTTATTCTGTTTGGGATACATTGTCCTTCTCATATATTGATATTTATATCTTTCATAAGGGTTGGGAAGATTTTAGTCATTATTTCTTCAGATATTCTTTCTCCTCCTTTTTCTGTTTTCTGCTTCTGGGACACCTATAATGTGTTTGTTTGTGCATTCCATTTTGTAATTCAATTCCCTGAGATACTGTTCCATTTTTTACATACTTTTCATTTTATGTTCTCCATCTTTTCAAATTCCAGTACTCTGTCTTCTATGTCACTAATTCTTTCCTCCATTTATTCAAATTTGCTGTTATATGCCTCCAATGTATTTTTTTAATAATATTTTTTATTTTTTAAAAATACTTAGATTACATAAATGTTACAAAAAATATAGAGATACCCATATGCCTCTCTCCCCACACCTCTCACATAAACATCCTTCATTACTGTGGCACATTTATTGCAATTGATAAACACAACCTGGGGCTTTGCCCACCAATGTAGGCTGCTTGTGAGTTTCTAGGAATTTGTCCATTTCCTCTAAATTATCCTTATTGGCATATAATTTTTCAAAGCAGCCTCTTATGATACTCATTTTATTAATAAACAATTTATTGAAGTATATCATTTACACATGAGCATACATAAACTGTAAGTGTTCAGTAAACATCGTGATCTTACAAAACAAACATGCATAACATCATACAGGGCTCCCACACATAACCCCCCCAAAACACCCTGCATTGTTGTGAAATATTTGTTAACAAATCATGAAAGAGCATCATCAAAGTATTACTACTAACTATAATCTGAATCTTCTTCCCCTATACATTTTTTTAAGGATTTATTTATTTATTTATTTACCTTTATCCATTTTTACCCCCCTGCCCATTTTTCCTGTTTCTGTGTCCATTCGCTGGGCAACTCTCTGTGACTGTTTCCTGCCCTTTCTTCTCATCTGTCTTCTCCTCTCTTCACTGGGATTCAATCCTCGGAACCTCCAATGTGGCAGAGAGGCATCCTAATACCGCCTGCACCACCTTAGTTCCTGGTTTTTTGGTGAATCTCATCTTGGCTCTCCCTTGTGTCGCTCTCCCTTGTGTCACTCTTCTGTTATGTCATCATCTTGCTTCATGGCTTGTGGGGCATCATGGCATACCTGCACACAGGGCCTCGTGGCTCACCCACTCACAGGGCCTGGCAACGCACCTGCACAAAGAGCCTGGTGGCTCACATGCAGATGGGGCTTGGCGGCTTAGCCGCACACAGGACCTGGTGGCGAACTCACTCATGGGGCCTGGCAGCTCACCTGTGGATGGGGCCTGCCGGCATACCCACACATGGGGCCTGGTGGCCCACAAGCCTTCTATATTTTCCTTTGTTTTATTTATACCAGGAGGTCCTGGGGGTCGAACCCAGGTCCCTCTATATGGGAGACAGATGCCCAGCAACCTGAGCCACTTCCATCACCCTGTTATATGTCTTAAGGCTGAACAAAGATACCCAAAATTACAGTCTTTTCCCATACAGAATTGTCATATAATAAATCAGGCTTAGTTTCTCACCAGCATTCTAAAAACCAGACCTAGGGAGAAAAACTAGTTCTGGGAACACATGCATGGTTTCTAATATAGTGAATGTTTAGCCTACCCTGATTATCACAAAATCAGGACAGCAAGAATATTCACATTTATGATAATCTTTATTGCTGTGAGGTCACTGGTGATAACCCCTTCCTCATTTCTTATTTTGTGTATTTGAATCTTCTCTCTTTTTTTTTTTTTTGTTATTCTAGGTAAGGTTTTGTCAATTTTGTTGCTCTTCTTGAAGAACCAGCTTTTTGTTTTATTTTTTTCTAGTGCTTTCATATTTCTATTTCATTTAATTCTGTCCTAATCTTTGTTGTTGTTGTTGTTTTTTAAGATTTATTTATTTATTTATCCCCCCCTTGCTGCTTGTTTTTGCTGTGTCCATTTGCTGCGTGTCTTCTCTGTGTCTGCTTATCACACCCTTGCTGTGAGGTCTTGAGCCACACCCGCTTCCTGCTGTGAGGTCTTGCTGCATCAGCCCACCGCGCCGCATGGACCGGCCTGCTCTCACAAGGAGGCCCCGGGAAGAGAACCTGGGGCATCCCATATGGTAAACGGGAGCTCTATCGATTGAGCCACACCCGCTTCCCTAATCTTTGTTATTTCCTTCTTTCTACTTCATTTGGGGTTAGTTTGTTGTTTTTGTTCTAATTCCACGAAGTGTGCAGTTCAGTCTTCAATTTTAGCTCTTTCTTCTTTTTTGGTATATACATTTATGGCTGTGAATTTCTCTCTCAGTACTGCTTTTGCTGCATCCCATAGATTTTGATATGTGGTGTCACCATTTTCATTCATTTCAAGGTAGTTACTGATTTCTTTTGAGATTTCCTTCTTGACCCACTGTTTGTCTAAGAATATGTTGTTTAGTTTCCATATCTTTGTGCCTAATCTGGTTCTCTGGCCCTTACTGATTCCCAGTTTCATTCCATTGTGGTCAAAGAAATTAATTTGTATGATCTCAATCTTTCTGAATTCATTGAGATATTTTCTGTGGCCTAGCATGCGGTCTATATTGGAGTATGACCCATGTGACTCTAAAAGAATGTGTATCTCACTGTATTTCTGTGTAGTAGTCCATATATGTCCATTAGATCCAGATTCCCTAATGTATTAATCAAAGTCTTTGTTTCTTTATTGATTCCCTGTGGAATTGTTCTGTCTAATGGTGAAAATGGTGTATTAAAATCCCCCATTATAATTGTAGAGTCATGTATTTCTCCACTTAGTTTTTCCAGTTTTTGCCTTATATATTTTGAGGCACCCCTGTTAGTTGCGTAAATGTTTATGATTATTCTTTCTTCTTGAAAGATTACCGCTTTCACTAATATATAGTGCCCATCTTTTTCTCTTACAATAGTTTTGCACTTAAAGTCTAATTTGCCTGATATTAGTATTGTTACTCCGTCCCTTTTTTGGTTATTGTTTGCTTGTAGGATTGTTTTCCAGCCATTCACTTTCAGCCTCCTTGAATCCCTGAGTCTAAGGTGGGTTTCTTGTAGACAACCTATAAATGGGTCATATTTCCTTATCCATTCTGCCAATCTGTGTCTCTTGACTGATGAGTTTAATAAATTAACATTCAGTATTACTGCTCTCAAAGAATTTCTTACATTAGCCATATTACCTTTGGGTTCATTTATGTCATATGTCGTTTTTCTCTTTATGTCTTTTTAGCTGTTCTTACACTCTTCTCCAACTCTCTCTCTCCTGTCTTTTTTTCCTTTCAACCTGCAGAACTCCCTATAGTATTTCTTGGAGGGTGGGCTTCATGTTGGCAATCTCTCTTAATTTCTGTTTATTTTTGAATATTTTGAACTCTCCATCTTTTTTGAATGCCAGCTTTGCTGGATAGAGAATTCTTGGCTGGAATTTTTTTTTTTTTTTTACCTTAACTATATCATACCACCGCTGTCTTACCTCCATGGTTTCAGATCAGAAATCAGCACTTAATCTTATTGAGCTTCCCTTGTATGTGATGGTTCTCTTTTCTCTTGCTGCTTTCAGTATTTTCTCTTTGTCTTGAGCATTGGACAGTTTGATGAGCATATGTCTTAGAGTAGGCCTTTTGGGATTTTACTGTTTGGCTTGTGCTGTGCCTCCTGGACATGTACATCCATCTCTTTCAATAAGGCTGGGAAATTCTCAGCCATTGTTTCCTCCAACACTCCTTCTGTCCCCTTTCCCTTCTCTTCTCCCTCTGGAATGCCTTTAATGCATATGTTTGTGCATTTATGTTGTCATTCAAATCCCTAAGTCCCTGCAGGATTTTTTCTATATTTTTATCTATCTGTTCTACTATTTGTTAAAAATATGAAAGACTTCACGAATTTGCATGTCATGCTTGTGCAGGGGCCATGATAATCTTCTCTCTAACATTCCAATTTTAGTATATGTACTGCCAAAGAGAACACAAGTTATTCTTTTATAGCTTTAATTTTTGAGAAAAATTAGTTTTATACATATATTTCCATTGCCTGCAAGAAAATATTACATTTTGGAGGGCCAAAGAATCAACAAACACACTTTCCATATGTGCAATATTTCTCTCTGCTCATAGAGTGTTGCTTTGTTTGCATTAAATTCTTCATGCAATTGATTAATTGTAATTTGATATGCCTAATAATTTGAGGTTTCTCCACTCCCTGTCCCTAGTTTAATTATCTGGTTAAGGGTTCATCACACTAAAATAAATTTCCAGTTGTATTTTCTCTTTTCTTTTTTCTTCCTATCACTGAATGATCTTAGAAAATCTTTCTATTTACAGTGCTTTGGAACTTTACAAGGCTGTGCCATGGTATAATATCTCTGCTGTTAAATTATGGCTCTGGGTTTTACTAGTTCCTTTTAAAAAATCACTTCTTTCATTCTAAGGAATGACAATATTTTGTTTTCTCTTACTTTAGTTTTTTATACTTTTCTTCCCTTTCCTTTCTCATTCCTCTTTCTGGAATTTTATTGTTTGGGCTCTCTTCACTGATATTTTCCAAACTTTTCTCTTCAATATTCTAACCTCTATTATGTAGCTTACTCTTTAGGAATGTGCCTCATCTTTTCTTCCAACATTTCTATGGAAAATTTTATTTCTGAGATTTAATTTTCACGATTAAAACCTCTTTGTAGTTTACTGACTTACATCCTTACTAATTCTCATTGGAGTGAGTGATGGTAGTTTTGGAAGAAGAATTGCATGCAGGAAATGCAAACCCATATCCCCAGTATGTGTCTATTCCAATTAAAACAAATAACTGCCCCTTCCATGGTTGAAGTGGTCTAATGTAATCAACTTGCCACCGGGTAACAGGCTGATCACCTTGAGGAATAATGCCATATTGGGGGCTAAGTGTGGGTCTTTGCTGCTGGCAAATTGGGTAATCAGCAGTGGCTGTAGCCAAGCCAGCCTTGGTGAGGGGAAGTCCATGTTGCTGAGCCCATACATAACCTCCTTCCCTACTTCCATGGCTATTTTGTTCATGACCCCTTTGGTCAATGACAGGAGTGGCTGGGGAAAGAGGCTGAGCATTAGACACAGAGCAGGTCATCTTATCCACTTTATTAAAATCTTCCTCTGCTGAAGTCAACCTCGGGTGAGCATTCATGAGGGGCACAAATAGTTTCTTATTTTTTACCTACTCAGAAAAGCCTATCCACATACCTCTTCCTCAGACCTCTTTGTCACTAATTTTCTAATCATGTTCCTTCCAAGTCCTTGACCAACCAACCAAACCACTGGCAACAGCACATGAATCAATGTACAAATGCACCTCTGGCCATTTCTTCCTCCAAGCAAAATGAACAACAAGGTGCACTGCTCAAACTTCTGCCCACTGGGAGGATTTGCCCTCACATTGTCCAGGGATGTCCCAGAAAAGGGCTGCAGTGCTGCAGCTGTCCACTTTCAGGTGGTACCTACATATTGTGCAGAATATCTCTAAACCAGACCCAAGTCTTTGCTTCCTCAGTCAACTGATTGTAAGGGACTCCCCAAGAGGCCAAAGGTGTGGACTAGAAAAGAAAAGGTAACATGGCAGTGGTAGTGACCATAGGCATTTGGGCTACTTTCTCATGTAAAGTAGTTGTGCCAGAACAACAACTGCATATCAGGTACCAGAAGATATGTTGATTTCCTTAAGTCATGATACCATACCAGGGACAGCAGCTGCAATTGGAGTCACCACATAGTTAAGTTTATGATAATCTGCTATCATCTTCCAAGATCCTTCTGTTTTCTGCACAAGCCAAATAGAAGAGTTGAATGAGGATGTGGTGGGAATCACTACCCCTGCATCCTTCAAATCCTTGATGATGGCACTAATTTCTGTAACCCCTCCAGGAATCTGGTATGGCTTTTTAAAATTTATTTTTTGCTAGATAAGGGCAGTTCTAGCGACTTCCACTTGGCCTTTCCAACCATAATAGCCCTCACTCCACAAGTCAGGGATCCATTGTGGGGATTCTGCCAGTTGCTGAGTATGCCTATCCCAATTATGCATTCTGGAAGAAGGGAAATAGCCACAAAATGGGTTCAGGAACCCACTGGACCCACTTTGAGATGAACCTGAGCTAAAACTCCATCACCTGGCCTCCATAAGCCCCTACACTGACTTGTGGTTCACAGTGATGTTGTGGGTCTCCTGGAATTAATGCCACTTCTGAGCCAATGTCTAATATCCCCCCAAATGCCTGATCATTTCCTTTTCTCCAATGCACATTTA
>JAQZBX010057820.1:0-17873 GCA_029593785.1 Cabassous unicinctus
AATGGTACTGGAGCAGTTGGGTATCCAGATGGAAAAGAAATAAGCAAGTAACCTTGATCCATAACTTATAACCTACACAAAAAACAACTCAAAACTGATCATAGACCTAAATCTACAATTTTAAATTATAAAACTTCTAGAAGAAAACAGGAGAAAGTCTTCACAATCTTTGGTTAGACAAATATTTCTAAAACTGTAACACCAAAAGTATGACCTATCAAAGACAATTGATAAATTGGACTTCATTAAAATTTAAAACTTCTACTCTTCCAAAGATATTGTTAAGAAAATTAAAAGACAGGTTATAGACTTGGATTAAATATCTGCAAAAAAAAGTTAAAGGACTGGATCCAGAATATACAAAGAACTCTCAAAACTCAGTTTTAAGAAATCAAATAATTCAATTTTTAAAAGGGCCAAAGATTTGAACAGAGACTTTACCAAAGAAGATACACAAAAAGAATCTCAACATCATTAGTCATTAGCAAAATGCATATGAAAACCACAGTGAGATACCACTACACACTATTAGAATAGTTAAAATTTTAAAACTGTATCCAAGTGGTGGTGAGGACACAGAATAACCGCAATCCTCATATATTGCTGGTGGGAATGCAAAAAAATACAACTGCTTTCAAAAACAGAACGGCAGTTTATGAAAAAGTTAAGCACACACTTACCATTCGACCCAGAAATCCCACTCCTAGGTACTTAACCAATTGAAAATATTCATTGATGCCCCATACAAGAATCCATTCAGCATCTAAGCCAATATCTCTGGTGATTATGCAACCTCATTTGTCTAAGTATCTCCCCAGATTACTTATGATGATGTCATTTTTTTCATAGTTGGAAAACAATTTTATCCCCAGAAAGATTTAGAATTAAACATAGAAATGTTGAATAGAAGCCTACCCACAATATCAATGCTTTTGTATTAAATCTGTATATTTGATGTTATGTCCTTGTAATGGAAGAGAGTTTCAGCTGTTAAAGTTAGATCATTTAAAACATGTAATTGGGCAATTGATTTAGTCTTTTGATTTTAAGTTGAAAAATTTTTAAAGTCTATATACATAAATGGAACTTGTGAAAAACTAAGTTCAACATCTTCACAGTTTACGGGCCCCTCACTGAAAGTTGCTAATATACTGAAAACTTTGCAGTTAAAGAAAACTCACTATCTATTTAATATAAACACAAAAAGCTCCACAGTAAAACAAATATTGATGAATCCTGGTAATGAATATACCCACCTGTCCACTCACTGTCTTCACATTATAAAAAGCGTTAAGAAGGATAATAAAATTACAGTCAAGTCCCAAAGATATCTCACTCATACCATGGTGGACACAAACAAGAAATGCCATTTGGGTTTAGAAGCATAAAAGAAATGTGATGGTTAATTCTTGTGCCAGTTTGCCTAGGTTATGGCGTCCAGTTGTTTCCTCAAGGAAGAACTGGCCTGATTGTTACTGTGAGGGTATTTCATGGATTTAAATCATTAGTCAATTGATTGCACCTATGACTGATTACATCTACAATCACCTAAGGAAATTGCCCTCAGCAATGAGAGGAATCTCCTCGTCCAGTAAGTTGGAGGCCTTAAAGGGAAGACAGAGGATTTCAGCAGTCAGACTCTGGCCCTCTACTTCAGCCAGCCAGCTTCTTTTGTGGAATTCAATGTCACCATTGAGTTCCCAACTTATGGCCTGCCCTACAGTTGCATGAGCCAATTCCTAAAATAGGTCTCTTAATATTAACATAAATACATATATCCTATCAGTTGTTTCTCTGGAGAACACTGTCTAATACAGGGAAGAATGATACTTAGCAGCAACTTTGCCTCACATGTAGCACATTAACTCTCTAAACAAGTGACATCCCATTTACAAAAAGAAAACTCAATTCTTAGTTGACCTTTATTAAGTTATTTATTATTGACTTTGTCCAAAGACACATGAAACACAGCCAGGAGCAGCGTGTAAAATCCCTGTAGCTTGGTAAAAGGCTTCCTGACTTGTGACCATCAATAATTAGGGTAACTCTATCTTAGGTGTCCCCAGGACTGTCCCAATTTATATCTCATGTCCCAGCATAATAAATGGCACCTCCTCCCACTCTCAAAAGTGTCCCAGTTAGGATGGAAAATTATATGGGCAACCAATCTCTAGCCCACATTTCTAGTTTGCTGCTCATTTTGGT
Organism: Cabassous unicinctus; assembly: GCA_029593785.1. NCBI lineage: Eukaryota > Metazoa > Chordata > Mammalia > Cingulata > Chlamyphoridae > Cabassous > Cabassous unicinctus. Next base: position 2,206 of record JAQZBX010057820.1, read on the forward strand.
TGTCTTCTTTAGAGTAAAGGCAATTCTCTTGAGGTCAGGACACCTGGGTCTAAGGTAACAGTCAGGTCATTTGATGACCTCGTGCATAAAGAAACCTGGGAGAGCCTTGAGATTTTCCAGTGATGCACCTCTTTCACAGTGGTTTTCACTACATGAAAGCATGTAAGTGAAAGAACTTTGTAAACTGTAAGCGACTATACAAATACACATTATACAACAATAAAGCAATTGGACATTAGCATAAGTAAACATTGTAATTGGATACAAAGACTTTGAGATATTTAATAATTTTGACCCAACAACACGCCTCTCACTTAAATAAAGCTATTCATCCTTTCCACCTCTCTCCTCCCTCCTTTCTTTCAAGGTTTTGAGCTCCTACTATGTGCCAGGCACAATTCTAGGTGTTATAAGAAGAAAAGATTTTTTATAATGACTAAGATATGACCCTTTACAACATTAATTCATTCAATCATTTATTTAATAGTGCTTACTATTTTATCCTTTACTATTTAAACATAATATTATCTATTTATTAAGAGGCTATATGTCCTTCAAATAATTTTTAAAAAATTTTCTTCAAGAAAGTTCTGGATAGTCTTTTTTTCAGATTTATTTCTAGGTATCTTGTATATACATTTATATTTTGTTCCTATTGTGAATGGGATAATTTTGAAAATTTTGGAAAATTGCAATGCTTTTTTGATACTTGTATCTAGTAACCTTGATAAATGTGATGGCTTTTTCTAATAGTTTATAGATCCTCTTGGATTTTCTAAATAATAATATAGATGGCAAATAGAACTTGTTTATTCCTTTCAGTCTTTCTACCATTTATATCTCTAGTACAGTGTTGAAAACGTATTAAGAGTTAGCATAATCAGCTATGCTGTCACTATAGGACTACTGCTATTAATTTTTGCATGTCTATCCCTCCCTTTCAATACGAGGTTTTCAGAATCAGGGGTTGATGCCTCTTCTGAGTATGTTAGTGATTCAGACAGTTCCTGCATCACACAGACTCCCCTACATTGTCTCTGCTTGTGTATGGCAAGCCCCCATAATGTGTGTCAAATTGAGTTTATTCCAGCTTCCCCAGGCATACTTACTTGATCTTTACATTGAATTTTCATGATATTTTTGTTTGTTTTATATTTTATTGAGCCATATCAAACATACAGAAAAGTGCACACATTGTAAGTAAACAACTTAATAAAATTACACTAACTGAAAAGTATTGTGTAACCATCACTAGATCAAAAAACAGAACAATCCAGCCTCCCAAGAGCCCTCCTCCCCCCGCCCCCCAAACTCCCTTGCTGTTACTATAGCCTCCAGAGCAACCACTATACTGACTTCCAACAGAATAGGGTAGTTTTGCCTGTTTGGGGACTGTTTATAAATGAAATCATGCAGTACGTATCTATTTGGATTTGGTTCCTTTCACTCAACATGATGTTTGTGAGATTCATTCAGATCTTTGCTTGTGGTTGTAGATGATTCATTGTAATTGTTTGTTGTATTCTGTCCCATAAAAATTCCACAATTTATTTATCAGTTCTCCTGTTGATGCGCATTTGGATTGTTTCCAGGTTTGACGCGTGACAAATAGTGCTACTAAGAATTTCACTGAATTTTTTAGCAATATTTTTCACATAATAATTTAGTTTTGCCAGAGTAGCAAATTCTTGAAGGTAGCAAAGTGCTAGTTAATAATACATTCATTTAACCCAAGAATCACCACTTCAGTGCCCCAAAGTCCATCGACATCCTGGGAACCACCTTTACCTTAAATTCTTTAAAAAAATAAATAAATAAAGGTTGTTTGAGTCTCAACTCACATATATGTAGCAGAGTCCTACTTAAATATCTTTGAGGCATTTGAGGGTGGCTTACATTTCTCCTACAAACCTGTTGGTCCATTTTACTCTGAATTATCTTTGCCCTGTGTCTCACTACTGTGGTTATTCTCTCTCCTCTTCAGCCTATATCAAACCCAACATGCAATCAGTCTTCTTAAATCCCTATTCTCTGTATATACCAGAACACAGAGTCAACGACAGTGTGTACCAAAGGCTTGTAGGCAGAGTCTGGGGCAAAGGAGAGATGAGAGATGCAGAAGGAGGGCTTTACTACTGCCCAGCAAACAACTGAAACATTATTTGGCATGCTTGTTCTCAAAAGTCCTGGGACCTTCATTGCGAAAGGAACATCTCATTGCACTGTTTTAGTCTCCAGTCCTTCCTGCCAGTATTTCTTTCCCTCCTATTCCTTCAACTCCTCCTCTTTCTCTGGTATATTCCCAGGCTCCTGATCATTCTTATATAAAGCCCAAATTTCTCTCACTTTATAATCCAAAACAATTCAAACTCTTTCCCGGGTCCTGGGGCCTAGGCCTTGATACTCAAATAGTTCATCAGAGGTTAAACAAAAACAAGTTTTCTCCTCAAAAGAATTATGCTGCCAATCATTAAAATAGAAAATTTCACTCTGCTTTATTAGCTAAATGAATTCAGCCCAAGAACTAATATTTAAAATTCACTTTCATTTCTACTGATAGCTTAAACTCAACCAAGTGTGAGTCTTGACAGTAAATAAGCTTAAATTCAACCAAAATCAGTCCTACAATAACCACAAGGGGGCAGTAGCACCAAAGCATGTGTATGTTTCAGGACCATCTTCTTCCCTCTCCCACAGAACTATCCCAGCCCCTTCTGCTAAATTCAGTGTTAACATCCTCTGTCCTCATGCCCCCAGGTCAGACAACCCAGTGGTTACAGCTGGAGATGTGGCACACCAAGCTCAACACTTGGGACATCATTTCAGTTATTTTGGTTTGGCACAGCATTCTTTGCCACTTCATCGAAAACATGTTTTCATCATAACTCATCTCAGTCCACCTACTGCTGGCTAAATTTATCTCCACAGAGTTTGACAACATGGCATGATTAATTAATTAGGGACCAAGCCATTTCCTGAGTACTTTGGACATGACTGTGATTCTGTGACTCTATGATTCACCCTCATTGCTTCAGCCGTCTGTCCCTGAACAAAATGTGTTTATGTTTTCTGTGGTTTGTTGGTCTCTTTTGTCCTTCTTCAAAGACATAAACACAATTAATTTGGAAAAGCAGAATTGTTTTTTCCTCTTTTTCTGTATAGACTAGTTTTAATTAAACCACAATGACTAGAGCAATCCCATTAAGACCTGAGTCATAGCATGTCACTCCTGCTCAAAGCCATCTATCAGCCTCTTATCTCTAAGTGAAAGTCAAAGTCCTAACAACAACCTTCAGGGCTCCAAAGGATTTGTATCCCATCCCCTATCCCCACTATCTTATCTCCCTCCACTCACCTAATGAATGCTTCAGGCCAGTCACACTGACCTCCTTAGGCAGAGCAGGTGTGCTCCCACCTCAGGACCTTTGCACTTGCTCATTCCTCTTCTTGGATCATCAGCCCCCCCATTGCCATCCCCATAACTCCTGAGTCCACCTTTACTTCCTTCAAATTTCATCTTTTTAGTAAGACTTTTCTGGCCACTGTCTTAAATGGAAACGACCATTACCAGCCTACATCCACATGCTATCAAACTCACTCTCATCCTATATCCTTTTCTTTGTGTTTTTGCCTTAGCATTTATCACTAAAACACTATACATTTTACTTCTTTATGTAGCAATAATCCTCTTAATGGAGTCCTTTATAAATGGAATGAATACAGACAGAGAGAAAGCCATGGAAGCAAGAAATTGGCACTAAAAAAACATGGAAGAGAAGGAAGAGAAAGCAGATGTCCCCATTTGCCTTGCCATGTGGCAGAGTAGCCAAGGATCACCAGCAGTCAATCGTTGGGAAGAAAGTATTATCTTGATGGTGCCTTGATTTGGACATTTTCCTGGACTCTAACCATGAGTGAATAAATCCCTGTTATTTATGATGTACCAGTTCATGGTATTTGCTTTCAACAGCCTAGGAAACTAAAACACCCATGGACTTTTCATATAAATGACATCATTTAAAATGTGCTTTTTTGTGACTGGGTTCTTTCACTTAACATACATTTTTCAAGGTTCACCAAGTTGTAGTACATTCCTTTCTATGGCTGAATAACATTTCATTGTCTGGCTGTATCACATTTTTTTTATCCATTAATCAGTTGTAGACATTCGGGATGTTTCTCATTTTGGACTATTCTAATAATGCCGCATTGAACAATTATATACCAGTTTTTGTGTGGATGTATGTTTTCATGTTTCTTGGGTTTATACCTAGGAATAGAACTGCTGGGTCATATGGTAACTTTATGTCTAACATTTTGAGGACTGCTAAACTGTTTTCTAAAGTGCCTGTACCATTTTACACTTCCATACACACTTTATACATATCCATACCAATACTTGTTATTGTCTGTCTTTTTTACTATAGCCATCCTAGTGAGTATGAAGTGGTATCTCACTGTGGTTTAAATTCGCATTACCCTGATGGATAATGATGTTGAGCATCTTTTGTATATCTTTGGAGAAAGGTTTATTCAGATCCTTTGCCCTTTTAAAAATGAGGTTATTTGCCTTTGTATTATTTAGTTGTAAGAGTTATTTATATATTCTGGATACAAGTGCCTTATCTGACATTTGTTTTGTAAATATTTTCTCCCATGTTGTGGGTTGTGCTTTCACCTTCTTGATAGTATTATGTATAGCACAAAATTTTTAAATTTTGGTTGAATCCAATTTTGTTCATTCATCATTGAAAGCCTACTTACTATGAGCAAAGCAGTTTTAGCTTCTAAAGGAGAAACAAAAATGAATGAGACAGTTCTTGCCCTCAAGAAGCATATGGGTGAGAAGGACAGGGATGTCTTCAGGTAATTCTGAAATACTCTAAAGATAAAGATGTAAATATCATTATCATCATCATTGTTAAAATTATACATTAGGGGCTATAGAACCACTTGCAGTTTCTGCCTTCTAGGAATTTACATTTTAAGACAGCCATGTCTTATACAATCCCTAAACCTTTTGGCCTGAATATTTACTATCTTGAAACTGGAAGTTAAAATAACAACTTTGGAGGGAGACCTCCTAGCTTCAGTCCATATACCATACAATTTTGAACTGTTCCTTGTGATCTTATAAATACTTTCACTCTTTCCCAAACACTTAGACTTTGCCTAAGCAGTTCCATAATATTGGAATGACTCTTTATGTTTTCCCAAGGGCCCAATTCTAAACTCAACTCCTCTATGAATTTGGTCCCTGATAATCTCACCTGAGATGGTTTGATCCCTCCACAGAGTTTCCATACTGCACTCTGTAATCACTCATCAGTTTCACCCATGGTGTGTGCTTTACCATTTTATCTTCCCCCATTAGACCAAGAACTTCTCTCCTCTCCTGGGTCTCCTTTATGGGTATGTCTGTATACTTGATGGTATTCCACAGGACTCTGAAGCTTTGCTCCTTTTTCTTTATTCTTTTTTCTTTCTGTTCCTCAGACTAAACAATTTCCATTGACCTATCTTCAAGTTTGCTAATTTTTTTCTTCTGCCAACTCAAATGTGCTGTTGACCCTCTTTGGTAAAATTTTCAATTTAATTGTTGTACTTTTCAACTCTAGAATTTCTATTCCATTCTTTTATATAGTTTTAAACTGTTTATTGATATTCTCTATTTGGTAAGACATCATTTTCATACTTCTCTTCAGTTCTTTAGACTTGATTTCCTTTACTTCTTAGAACATATTTAAAATAGCTCTCTACTGGAAGGGTAAAGGTCCTCAAACAGCCAAAAATATCCTTAAAAAGAAGAAAAGAGATGGAAGACTCTCACTTCCCAATTTTAAAGCATATTACTTAGCTACAGTAGTAAAAACAGCGTGGTACTGGTATACAGATAGACAGATTGACCAAAGGAATCAAATTGAGAGTTCAGAAATAGACCCTCACTTCTATGATCAAGTGATTTTTGACAAGGCTGTCAAACTCACCCAGCTGGGTCAAAACAGCCTACTCAACAAATGGTTCTGGGAAAACTGGATATCCATATCTCAAAGAAATAAAAAGGACTCTTATCTCACAACTTATACAAAAACTAACTCAAACTGGATCAAGGACCTAAATATAAAAACTACAACAATAAAACTTCTAGAAGAAAATGTAGGGAAACATTTTCAAGATCTTGTGTTAGGTGGTAGTTTCTTGGACCTTACCAGAAAGCACAGCTGAAACAACAACTGTGAGTTACTAAATCCCCATTGGCTCTGGCCAGACCAGAAGCACAGGTAAGTGGAATGTGAAACACACACCTCCATGGAAAGGTTTGCCAATGAGCATCATCTGCTGGCTGGCTGGAAAACTGCAAGAGAAAAAGCACTTTCAGGTGTCTCTTAACCCAAACTCCTGGGAGAAAATCTGCACCCCATTAGTGAGTCCCTGGCCCAATATTAATAACTTAAGCTGGGCAATTTTAAAGACTCAGAATAAGTTGAACCAAAAATCAAGGAAGAGTGGTGAAACAAAACCACTGGGCAAGAGGGTGAAATTGACAATCAGAGTAAATTCACCAACATATTCAGATGCCTAGACATCAGGAAAAAATTATAAGCCATACTAGGAAACAGGAAGAGACGGCCCAGCCAAAGGAACAAGCCAAATATCCTGATAAGATACAGGATTTAAGCCAAATAATCAACAATAATCACACAAATCTCCTAAATCAATTCAAAGAATTGAAGGAAAATATGACTAAAGAGATAAAGGATATTAAGAAGATACTGGGTGAGCAGAAAGAACAATTTGAAAGCCTGCAAAGTAAATGAAAGACACAATGGATGAGATTAAAAATACATTAGAGGCACATAACAGCAGATTTGAATTGATGGAGGACAGAATTAGTGATATCAAGGACAAATCATCTTCGAGTTCAGATGTTCTTGAAAATACAGGGGAACAGAAAGAGAAAAGAATGGAACAAATGGAACAGAGACTCAGGGAATTGAAAGACGATGTAAAACGCACAAACATTTGCATTACTGGTGTCCTAGAAGGGGAAAAGAATGGAAAAGGGGCAGAAAGAATATGTGAGGAAATAGTGACTGAAAACTTCCCAATCCTTATGAAAGACATAAATATCAACATCCAAGAAGGACAACACAGCCCAAATAGAACAAATCTGAGATATCTACTATTTAGAGTGACAAATATCAGAAATAAAAAGAGGATTCTGAAAGCAACAAGAGAAAAGCAAAGCATCACATACAAGGGAACCTCAATAAGATTAAGTACTGGCCTCTCATCAGAAACTGGAAGCAAGAAGACAGTGGTATGATGCATTTAAGGTAGTAAAAGAGAAAAGCTGCCAGCCAAGAATTCTGTATCCAACAAAACTGTCCTTCAAAAATGTGGGTGAGTTTAAAGTCTTCACAAACAAAAACTGAGAGAGAATTACAAGAGATACTAAAGGGAGTGCTGCAGCCTGAAAGGAAAAAACAAGGGTGAGAAACTTGGAGGAGAGTATAGAAATGAAGATTATTAGGAAGGGTAAATTTACTGTTTGTAAAAAGACAAACAGTAGTAAGATATGACAACAGAAAGCCAAGGGATAAAATGGACAAAGTAAGTAATGCCTTTACAGTAATAATATTGAAAGTTAATGGCTTGAACTCTCCAATCAAAAGACAAAGAATGGATTTAAAAAATGAGCCATTTATATGCTGTCTACAAGAGACTCACCTCAGACATAAGGACACAACCAGGTTGGAAAAAGATATTCTACACAAACATTAACCAAAAAAGATCTGGAGTAGCAATACTAATATTGGACAAAATAGATTTAAATGCAACACTGTTATAAGGGATGAAGAAGGTCATTATATATTAATAAAAGGGGCAATTCTCCAAGAAGTAACTATAATAAATATAATAAATATTTATGCAACTAACCTGGGTTGCCCAAGATACATGAGGAGCACATTGGCAAAACTGAAGGGAAAAATAGACGTCTCTACAATAATAGTTAGAGACTTCAATACACCACTTTCAGCATTGGATAGAACATCTGGGCAAAGGATAAATAAATAGAGAGCTTGAATAATATGATAAATGAATTAGACCTAACAGACATCTATAGAACATTGTGCCCCAAAACAGCAGGATGTACATTCTTTTCACGCACTCATGGATCCTTCTCCAGGATAGACCATATGGTGGGTCACAAGACAGGTCTCAATAAATTTTAAGAGACTAAAATTATACAAAACACTTTCTCGGATCGTAACAGAATGAAGCTGGAAATCAATAATAGACAAAAAAGAGAAAATTCTTAAATATATGAAGATTAAACAACACACTCAAATAATCAAAGAAGAAATTTCAAGAGAATTCAGCAAATATCTTGAGACAAATGAAAATGAGAACACAACATATTAAAACCTATGAGACATTGCAAAGGCAGTGCTGAGAGGGAAATTTATAGCCCTCAATGCTTACATTAAATAAGAAGAAAGACCTAATATCAAAGACCTAACTGCACATGCAGAGGAACTAGAAAAAGAACAGCAAACTTAATCCCAAACCAATCCAAAGGAAAGAAATAATAAGGGTCAGAGCAGTAACAAATGAAATTGAGAACAAACAAACAAACAGAAAACAATAGAGAGGATCAACAAAACCAAAAGTTGGTTCTTTGAGAAGATCAACAAAATTGACAAACCCTTAGCTAGATGGACAAAGGAAAAAACAGAGAAGATATAAATAAATACATTTAGAAATGAGAGGGGGGATATTACCACTGACCCTGCAGAGATCATAAGAGGATATTATGAACAACTGTATGCCAAAGAAACTAGACAACGTAGACAAGATGGACAAAATCCTAGAAACACACGAGCAGCCTGCACTGACCCTAGAAAAAATAGAAGACCTCAACAAACCAATCACAAGTGAAGAGATTGAAATAGTCATCAAAAACCTCCCCAAGATGAAAAGTCAAGGACCAGATGGCTTCCCAGGTGAATTTTACCAATCATTCAAAGACAATCTAATACCAATCTGGCTCAAGCTCTTCAAAAAAACTAAACAGGAAAGAACACTACCAAACTCATTCTATAAAGCCAATATCACCCTAATACCAAAACCAGATAAAGATACTACAAAAAAAGAAAATTACAGATCAATATCTCTAATGAATATAGATGCAAAAATCCTCAACAAAATTCTTGCAAATCAAATACAAAAGCAAATTAAAAGAATTTTACACCATGATCAAGTGGGTTTTATCCCAGGTATGCAAGGGTTTTTCAACACAAGAAAATCAATTGGTGCAATAGACCACATTAATAAATTGAAGAAAATTCACATAATGCTCTCCATTGACACAGCATCCTTTCTTAATAAAAACACCACAAAAGATAGGAATAGAAGGAAGCTTTCTCAATATGGTAAAGTGCATATATGAAAAACCTACAGCTAGCATTGAACTCAATGGTGAAAAACTGAAAGCTTTCCCGCTGAGATCAGGACAAGGATTCCCACTGTCACCGCTGTTATTCAATATTATGCTAGAGGTTCTAGCTAGAGCGATTAAGCTGGATAAAGAAATAAAGGCACCCTAGAAAAAGCAAAATTTTTGCTGGCTAAAAGGGGTAGTATGTGGAGATAAATGTCAATTGAAAGGAAACTAAAGAATATTCTAGGGTATGTATAACATAGTGATTTCGGTGGTGGATGAAGATTGTAGTTAATAGCATAAATACAAGAATGCTCTTCTTTTACAAAATGCTAATAATATGGTGATACACAGGAAAAGTATAACTAATGTAACTTATGGATAGTAATATTGTAATATTTTGCAACAATGACAAGAAGACATTTTTTCAATACTAAGGGACAAAAATAGGGGGCCATAAGAGGGTATGGGATTTTTCCTTTTGCAGTAATGAAAACATTCTAAAATTGACTGAGGTGATGAAAATGAAAGCCATTGAGTGTACACTTTTAATGGATTGTACAAAGCATGGGACTATGTAACACAGAGAATCCAGAGGTGAATGGATGGACTGTGGTTAACAGTAAAAATATGAGAACATTTTCTCCTGAATGATAACAAATACATAATACTAATATAAGGTGATAATAATTGGGTAGGTAGGGAGAAAAATACACCAAATGTAAGATATTAATAGTAATATTTTAATAATATATTAATATTTTAATGATGCTTTTTCATAGTTTGTAACAAATGTTTCACAATGCAAGGTGTTGGTGGTGAGGAGATGTATGGAGTCTTGTATGATAACACGCATGTTTGTTTTGTAAATTCACAAATTTTACTATACATTTATTGTTCATGTATAAAATTGTTCATTTATAAAATAAAATAAAATCTCATTTAAAAATGTGGTGTATACTTACAATGGAATACTATAAGAAGAAATGAACTGGGAAAGCACATGACTACATGGATGAACCTTGAGGACTTTAGGTTGAGTGAAATAAGTGAGACACAAAAGGACAAATACTGTATGGTCTCACCAATATGAACTAAATATGATGAGTAAACTTATAAACTATAGAGTATAGGTTAGTAGGAGTCAGAATTTAAGTTGAGAAGGGGGAGCTGATATTGAATGTATGTAAAATGTTTAATAAGTCAATTGTAAATATATGGTAATGGATGAAGTTGATGGTAGCATTATAAGGAGTATAACAAACTGCTGATTTATAAATGTGATTGTGGCTGAAAGGGGTACTCTAGGGAGGTTAATGTTAATTGAAAGACAGCTAGAGGATAATGTAGGGAATGTACAACAGTGATTTCGGTGGTAGATGAGGATTGTGGTTAATAATATAAATATAGGAAAGTTCTTCTACTGTGGGGTGCTGGGAATGTAGTGGTGCTTGCAGACTGGTTAACAGTGGTATTGTATTTTTGTAGCAAAGGCAAAGAAGATATTACATCAATGCTAAAAATCAAAGAAGAAGAATATGGAGTTTGGTTTTATGGGATATGAACATGATTAGGCACTTTTTCCCTTCATTTTCTTCTTTCATTACCCCTTCATTTTCTTCATTATTCCCTTAACGACCAAGGGAGACCTTGGTCATGTCATTTAACCAATCGGTGCTCATTTATGTATCTTTCTAAACACTGGAGAAGCAATTGAGTTTGTTTTTAGGATTAAATGATATAAAAGTGCTGGACAGAAAGAAAAAAAAAAAAGCTCATTTAAAGTCCTTGTCTGGTCAGACCAATGACTGGGCTTCCTCAGGGACAGTTTCTTTCAACTGCTCTGTTTTACCCTGTGTATGGACCATATGTTATTGTTTCTTTGCATGTTTCATATTTTTGTTGTTGTTGAAACCGGGCATTTTTAAATAACACAATGTGTCACCTCTGGAAATCAGATCTCTCCTTCTCAGGGTTTTTGTTTTTGCTGTTTGTTTACTTAGTAACTTTCCTGAACTAATTCTGTAAAATCTGCATTCTTTGTCATCGCAATCACTCAAATCTCTGCTTAGTCAGCTAATGAATGGACAGAGATTTTCTTAAATGCATATGGGATATCCAATAAACAAAGAGGAGTCCTGAAAGTCTCCAAGTCTTTAGGCCTGAGAAACTGGAAAGATGGGGAATATCAGTGTATTAGTCAGCCAAGGAGGTGCTGAGGCAAAATACCAGAAATCTGTTGGCTTTTATAAAGGTTATTTATTTGGGGTAGAAGCTTACAGTTACGAGGCCATAAAGCATAAGTTACTTCCCTCACCAAAGTCTATTGCCATGTGTTGAAGCAAGATGGCTGCTGACGTCTGTGAGGGTTCAGGCTTCCTAGGTTCCTCTCTTCCTGGGGCTTGCTTCTCTCCAGGCTCAGCTATTCTGCTATCTCCACAAGGCCAGCTGTAGACTATCAGGCGAATGGCTTGTCTCCCCTCCCAGGGCCTTTTCTCTTTCCTCATGACCAAGCTCCTCTATCTACTTACTTCTCCGGACTCCAGCTCAAAAACTCCAAACTTCCTTCTCTGCAGTACGGTTTCTCTGTGAGTCACCCCACACCAAGGGGGCGGGGACTCAACGTCCTACTGACGTGGCCCAATCAAAGCCTTAGTCATTATTTAATCAAGTAAAACGTTTGAATCCAATACACTGATACACCCAGAGGAAAAGACCAGTTTACAACATAATCCAATATTTCTTGTTTGAATTTATCCATAATATCAAACTGCTACAATCAGGAACATGATTTTGGATACACTATGTTTGTGATGCCTATTAGGCATCCAACTGGAGAGGTTAGGCTGGCGGTTGGATATACAATTCTGGAATTTAGGGGAGAATTCTGGGCTGGAGATTCAAATGTGTATCAGCTGCATACAGAAAAAGTATGTAAAGCCATAAGACAGCATGAGATCACCAAGTCAGTAAGTTTAAATAGAAAATAGAAGAGGTTTTTGTTGAACAAATGAAAAGTTTACTCCTTATGTATGCTATACATATTAGAATTTTTTATTAACTGAATCTCAAGTATATTAAATCTGTGGTGAGTGTATAATCCTTTAGCCACTCAGGAGACTAATTAGCCCTCATAAATACGTTCTTTGCATCACCTCGTACTCATTTCTCATAGTTGTGTCTTAGGTCAAAAAAGTCTCACCTACAAGTTGCTTGTATCTTGATTTTCGGGGCTGCTGTGACAAATATTACACAATGGATTGGTTTAAATGATGAGAAGTTATTTGCTTAAGGTTTTGGAGGCGAGAAGGCTTGCTTTCCCCCAGGGTCGGTAGTGTTCTGCTTGGTGCTGGCTTGCCCCATCCTTGAGGCTTCTGGGCTTGTATCTCTGCTTCCAGTCATGGCTCTGTCCTCTCCTTTCTATTCTGGTTTCCTCTGACTTCTGGCTCCTCCCTGTGGCTTTCTCTATGTCTGAATTTCTTCTATTCATAAAGGACTTCAGTAATCTGGATTAAGGCCCACCCTCGTGCTAGCTGGACACACCTTAACTAAAATAACTTCGAGAGAGCCTGTTTTCAATGGGTTCATACTGCAGGAATGTGGATTAAGATTAAGAACATGTTTAAATTGGGGTACGTAATTCAATCTACTACACCATGTATCTGCCCATAACCTTCAACATCCTCTTACTGATAAATGGTAGGAAAAGAGGAGCTAAATGTTGGCACCAGTGTTTGGTGGGGACTCTGTTTCAGAGTCTCTAGCTAGATGGTCTCAGGGTGACAGGAAACTTCCATAACAGGAAACATCATGTGTAGGCAAAGGGAGTAGGTTACAGAGTGCTCTAAACCACAGCCTGTTAGGACTCAGACTACAGCATGTCAGCTTAGGTACCACTGTGAGACACACAGCAAACACCAACTGAGGCATCTTGAATAAATCAAGCATCAGATTAAAACCTTTATTTAAAGCTCATTTGACTAATTCCCGTCAGGCAGTGGTAAGTGGATTTTAGCAAAAGCACTGTCAAGGAACCACAATTGGCACAGTTGCAGCAGTGATGGCTCCATGTGCTGGAGAATTCTGGACTTGTTGAGGTGGGGGGAGAATAAGCATACAGGTTGGTGTAAGAATCATGAAACTTTACAGAATAGAGTGATATAATTAATTCCTTTCTCAACTGTAGAGGACATGAAAATGTTGAGGAAAAAGCACTGGTGCCTGCATGCTTTATAAGATTACGTAAAATAATTATTCAGCCAAGGTTGAACTGGTGGTTTTATTATTTAATTATTCTGAGGAGAAAATTGAATGTGCATGTTTTAATTTAATAATATTGAATAATTAATTTGGAAGTGTGTGAAACAGTTATAATTACCCAGTTTTGATAAAGATGTATTCAAAAGTGAAGAGATGATGCACAAAGTCTTCAAGTGCGTTCCCCAAATGAGCAATAGTAAGATTAAGACCACTTTCCCTATATGCCCAATACTGAAGATGAATAACTGTTCCAAAATGGTCATCTATTAAATTTGTATTGTCTAGTGACTACATGGAAATTTAAAGGAATTGAAACTTACTTTCTACAAAGCTACAACTTAAAGAAATGTGGGGGAAAATCTTGAAATTTAAATTCTTTGCCAATTTTAGTTCTTTTTTGAAAAACAGAAATTTGTTTTCTACTTCTGCAAAAACATAGACAAAGAGGATGAAACTTGACTGCTAATTTAAATGGAAATTTTTAAGAGGCACTGCAAAATGCAAACAGGGAAGAAAATAAACTTCCAATTATTATGAATGAAAAGACCTTTTTATTCACATTCAGAGGACAAAAAAAAAAACAACCAAATCAAAACAACAACAAAAAACCAAACCCAGAAAAGTATACTAAATCTCAAAACAGAAGATGCTATATTTAAATATCAGGTGCATGATTTTTTCCAGATATGTCCATTCTCAGCCCCAGATTAGGTGTCTCAATGTATCTATCAGGCTCTCTAAAGGAAAACATGTAATCCAAACTCTTGAATCAGAGTTTACTTGGAAACGTTTTTTTCTTATGGACATCTTATCTTATAGTTATGTTGATATTTTGAGATCTCCACCAATAATTTAACTCTACACTTAGCTGGGCAATGCAAAGAAATAACTAGCTCAGTTTCTTTATAATAATCTAAATGCCTAAATCCACCTGTAATACATTGGTTCTTTCCTAAAGGCATGCATAGGAGGACAAATTATTCCTTAGGAAGTAATTTTGTATCAGTGCATTTTCTGTAGTGTACAAGACTCTTTTCAAAAGTGTTAAAGTTTTTTTCCCTCTTTCAAATACTGCAAATTCTTGACTATCCGTCCCCATGTCCATCATAGGGAGGGCAAATGTTCACCGCAGCAAAGTTTTAATTAGCAATTAGATTCCTTCCAGTCAGCAGAACATTCTTGGATTGCTTTTCTTAAACTCCAATAAGTATAGACTCAAAAACAAACATTAACATTAAGATTATTCAATCAAAAGCACTAGGAAAATACACCTGCTGATCTCCCTTTTCAAAGGCATTCCAAAGCAAAAAATAGTTTCTTTAGTTTTGTAATGTGCATAAAACCTTTGTTAAAGTGCAAATGACAAGTTTTATTAGAAAAGTAATCACCCTCATCACACATATATAATGTATTCTAGAGCAATCTTGAGAATCTTTCACATCATGCTAGGGGTTACACAAATCACTGCTCTACTCCAGTAACCTTGCTATTTGAAAGCAGATTATCTCATGAGCTATAAACACTGGGATTTTTGCAAATAATGCACCATACGAGGCAAAATGGAAAAAGTAAATTTAAAATATAAAACTTATATTCATCTACAGAAATATTTCCCAGTTGTGAACTAATTACAATGCTCAGAAAATGCTAGCATTCTCATATTTTGGTTACATTATGGCACAATATCTGAATTGTGCAATTTTTGAAAAGGCACATTTTTGTGGCATCTTCTGTGCATTCCCCTGAGAGGATAATGAAAGTTATTAACATAATGAAAGAATTCAGCCTCTAGCAAAGTCTTCATCAAGGAGATACCTCAGAGTTAAGATATTCTGAGAACTGTAAGTAGAATCTGCAGGTTCTTAAGTGGAGGAAAAGAAACTACGAAAAATAAGCTCCCTCTTAGAACTCATCCTTAGGGAGGGATGCGATAGGCCCCTGTCCCAAAATGCTAATATCCTTC
>JAQZBX010057821.1:0-17961 GCA_029593785.1 Cabassous unicinctus
CAGAATAAATGGGAATGAATGCAGGGTGGTGGCTGAAATTTTAAATCAGGTGGTCTTGGTAGCCTGTTTGAGAAGGGTAAGTTTGAGCAAAAACTCAAAGGAGGTGAGAGAGGGAGCCATTTGTTAGCTTTACCGCCTAGCTCCCTCCCACACCCCCTTTTAGAATGAAAGCTTTATGAAGCCAGAGGCTTAATTTTGTATCTGCTGTATCTCCAGGGCCTGGTGCATATTAGGGCCTCAGAAATATTTCCTGGGTGAAGGAGTGAGCGATTGCCGGTGGGGCTTTGGTTTGTGTGCAGTTGCATCTCTCGTCCTTAGCCCAGCGCCTTGCACATACTAAGCGACCACTAAGAGTTGGTGCTTACGATTGCTTTTTTGTTATCATAGACAGTAAATACCACTGAGGACACGGATTTATTTGTTTTGTTTGATATTATGTCCCCGGCACTTCAGCACTTAGTGCCCGGAACATACATAGTTTGTCAGGAATTGTTACTGACCCAATGAGCACAGCTCAGGAGACTACGGCTCTGAACCATTCATCGACGCATCCACGTTCTCATAGCCAGGAAGCAGCAGAGCTGGGGCCTTAATCCTGGTTTCCTAACTCTCAAATCTCAATATTTCTTCTACATCAAACTGCTCTTGAAATTGTCCTGGGGGGTCACCCACTCCGCTCCTCCCTTACTTGTCCACACCGGCCCCTGTCGCGACAGCTCCCTCAGTGACAGGAGGGTAGGTCATGTTGAATTGTAGTGCACCCCGCCTCCCAGAGGACAGCTGTCTCCTCTAGATACCACAGCGTCAGGGGACACACTCTCCTATTAACACAAGTGGAAGGTAATGCAACCTTCTGGCCACCATTGACTTTGCCAGACAATAGTGCGGCTCGGTTTGAAAGGTTCCACTGGGAAGTTGCAGACTTTTAAAACTAATTTGGAGTTTATTCAACTTTGCAATCACTTCTCTGCACTATCTGTGTTTCACACACCGTGAAACGGCGCTACACTGTGCAATTGAATTAGTTGTACAGTGACTCAAAGGCATTAAACAATGACTTTGATATTTTAAGTACTGACTAGGAGGGATTTTTAATTCCTTCCTCATAATGAAAGCAACAAAAAAACCTAGTTACACAACCCCGGAACACTTATTCTCTTTTCTATTCTGGGTGGACCCCACTGAGACAGAAAAAAACCTCCAAGCATTTAGTTTGCTTAATGGCAGAAGAAAAATTAAACAAGCATAGACGTGCAACCTTAATGACACCCAGCAACACTAGAATAACAGTTCCCAGCTTCTAAAACCTGTTATTTAATATAATGGGTAAATCTTGTGGGAGCTTTTCAGGTGCTGCTGAGTCTGAAGAAACAGCTACTTTGTGAGGAGGGATGGGGGCAGAGGCAGGGTGAGCACTTTGCTTGTCTCATTCGCTTTGTGGGGCCTCCGTGCTGCGTCTTCGTCTTCGTCTTCGGGGCAGACAGATGCTGGGTGAAATGCTGTGCAGGTTGGGGAGTCCCCTGAGGCCGTGACCCTTTTGAAGACAGCGTCATGGCTAGGCTAGGCCCAAGGGTTGCCAGTGCTGCCAGTGCCAATATGGGATTTTTCATATATAGCCATGCTGGAGATGGTACTGACAGAAAGAAAGAAGGTGGGGTAGAGTTAAAAAAAAAAAAAAGCAAAAACCCAGTGAATTAGTGCCGGGAGACTGTGAGCATTAGCTGGTAATAGTTCAGGGCAAAGCACCTAAGTGATGATTCACATCTGACAATAAACACATGAATAGCTGTTGAAAGCTTGTTTGATTTTCACAAAGAGGTTTAAACAAACATTCGTTTGTTCATTAGTCTTAAGCAACACTTTTATGGCAGGGGATGCATTAAACCTAACATACGCCTGTGACCAAGATATTCGATGGTTTTAAAAATGAAGACACAGAGACGTGCATATCGTTTATGTGGAACGGCCTTGAACTACCTGTAATGGAGTGAGATACAGTTATTATGTATTAATGCTGTGAATCTTCATCCAGCTCGAGGAAACAAACAGGCGAGAAGGAATGCCTCGTCTTTGGAGATAAAGACTTAGAGGGCCCCACTCTGCAAGTGATACTGAGTTTGCATAAACTCATTTTGTTGGTGATGGTGGTGGTGTTGCATGATTTTTAAAGATGCAAGTGGTGTAAATCTGTTCCCTGAGGCAATTTATGCTAAACCAGCACTCCAACACCATAAATTCCCTGCTTAGGGCAATCTCTACTTGGGTGTCAGGTCCGGCTAGGTTACTGAGCAAATGGCCGCTTCAAAATTTTTAGGGTAATTGCCTCTATAACTCCTTTAGCACAGGCCCTGTCAGGAACTCTCTAATTGTCATTGACACCTGGTTTCCCTTTTCCCTCCTCCTTTTCCACCGCTGCTGTGGTACCTACCAAGGCTACTCTCCAGTGCCGAATGCCTTTCACTGTTGGTAGCACCTGGAGTTTGCCGCTGTTAAAGCCTTTCTCTCCTGAAAGTGTGATGTTGCCTCCCATTGGAGCCCAGGAGGCCTTGGCTAAGCCTGCCTCTGCCCCAGCCCCGTCTCCACCCTTGACGAAGAGCCATCAGTGGGCAGAACACAGGTTGTGATGATGGAATTGAAATAAAATTAAAACAAAGAACAAAATCCCATGAGCCCGATTCTCTCATGCTTTTTACAAATGCTGATGGTCACTGTTCTCCCAGAGTAGTGTGAATGGATTCAACAGCAGGCTTCTACCTCTCCTCTGGTCTTCCGTGTGAGGGATGGAGACTGAGTGGTCTGGTTGTCTTCGCACAAATGTAAGACTCATGACTGGGAGCTTCTATTGATACGTCCCTACATAGGGGGATTTTTCATCAAACTGCATCATAAAATATGCTAAACACTTAACTCCTAAATCCAATTCATCAATTATCTTGCTTAAAATATACTTCAAATATATCACATTTGACATCATATGTCACTGATATTAGAGGCAAATGATAACACTTAAAATCAATAAATGTTTTAAATTTATTTTACTTATTATGGTTGTCAAAATATTTTGACATGGATGGCTGACATGTCAACAACGTTGTTATTGGGAGGTAAAGCAATGGCATTAAACTGTCTCACCTTCAGCACTACTGTTTCAGGGTAAAGTGGACCCAGGGGGAAAATATAGCTAAAAACTCCAAGGAAGCATCTGCTCATGGAGTCAACACAGGTTATCACTGCATAAAACAGTCTGAGCTCAAAACAAAAGCTGGGGGGAAAAGTACTCACCTTAATCTGGTACCTTTTCTCCCAGTGGAGTTAGAAAAAAAAGAGTTAAAATATATGGAGTACTTTCTCTGTGCCAGATCCTGTGCAAAGTGTTTCACATATTTATCTCATTTTATCTTCTGAGACCAATACTATTATTCCTGTTCTATAGGTGAGAAAAATGAGGCTCTCAAAGGATAAGTGACATGCACAAGGTCACAAAGCTAGTAAATGGTAAAGCCTGAATTTGAATGGGGGTCTGTCTGATTTAATGCTTGATCTACTTCTCAGACACTGAAACCATCACTGTTATGTGTGGTTTGGAAATAAAACTGACTCTGACTTCTGTATCATTCACAGAGCTTCTTCATCTCCTACTGCTGCATGATGCCATTGTAGATTTTGAATGTGGAGAGTGAGTTAGGAGTTACAGAATGCTTTCACACACCCAGAGAGGAGAGGCTTAGAAGCAACCAACACTTTTCTCTTTGTCTCCCCGTTTTAGAGATTAAGAGCAGACTCAAAGGAAACTGCAAAAAAAAAAAAAAAGAGGTATACTTTCTCTGCTATTGAGGACATAGGCAAAAGCAGTTTTTAAAAAGGCTAAATGTGGGTTTGACCCTGTTTAAGCACCAAAGCACTGAGTAAAAGAAGTGACTTAGAATTCTACACAGCAGCAGTATCCTCTTCATCCAGCTAATTTAAGTCCAGCAAAAAGCTCCTGTTGGGCAGGACAGATGCCTTCTGGACCTTGGGACCCGTCTTTTCCAGAAGGGGTGCCCAAAACAAATATTTGTTGAATGTGCTTGTTCATCTACAACCAGAGGTCAGCAACATGTTCTTTCTTAACTCTTCTTTTCTCAACTATTTCTTTGTTTATATAATGTTTCTTTTTTCACTGGGGTGTCCACACCAAAGCCTTAGCAATTAGCCTTTGGAGCTAAAGGTTAGTCATTTGCTCAATAAATATTTATTTAGCATTATTTTTATGGACAAGGCTCTGGGATTGGCACTGGGGATATAACAGCAGTGAATAAGATAGACAAA
The DNA here is from genome assembly GCA_029593785.1 of Cabassous unicinctus. Lineage (NCBI taxonomy): Eukaryota > Metazoa > Chordata > Mammalia > Cingulata > Chlamyphoridae > Cabassous > Cabassous unicinctus. The sequence goes on from JAQZBX010057821.1 coordinate 4,309, forward strand.
TGTGGGAGACAGATACCAGCCAACTAATTTAACAATTATTTAATTTTCACAGTGATAATTCTTATGAAGGAAAGGTATAAAATGCTATGAAAGGTCAGAATAGAAGACTTTATCTCAACTGAAGTGTCTGTGAAAGCTTTCTTGAAGAAATGGTTTTTGAGTTGAACTATGCAGGATGACTGGAAATGAACCAGAGTAAGAGGAATAGAGAAAGGGTAGGGGAAAGGGTGGCGAATAAACAATCCAGAGATAAGGAGTACACTGGTGAGAACCATTGACTCAGAAGAATCTCAGTGGTTTTCTGAAACAGGAAGATCAGTGTGCCTAGAATAGAGAGAGTAAGGGGGGAGGAGGGTGGCAGGATGAGACTTTTTACCAGTTAAGGTTTTTTTGATGACAATAATACAGGGAATTTATTAGCTCCGTAACAGAAAAACCCAGAGGTAGGGTGGCTGTAGTCATAACATGGTCAGAACTTTTCCCTCTCTGGTTTTCCTGGCTCATATCACCCCGTATGTTGACATGTATCTCCTAAGGTAGTGAAGTAACTGCAGCAGCTCCAGCCCTCTCACCTGTCTTCCACGCCATCCAGAAGAGAGAGACACTTGTTGCAGCATTCCTAATAAGAGGCCCGAGATTCACCAAGATTGGAGCAGTGTAGGTCTCATAACCTACTCTGAACCACGCACTCTATCAAGGAGGCAGGAATGACCTGCTTTGTTTGGCCTGGACCACGTAGTCTGTTTCTGGAAACAAGGAAGGAGTCGGCATCCCTGGAACCACAGAAATTCCTGAATAGAAACGGGGGCTTCTGGGAAGTGCAGGATGGATGATGAAGAGGCCTTAAGAGATGAAGATAAGCCTGTGGCCTAGGAATCAGGGGTTATTGAAACCCCAGGAAGTCATTAAAGGATTTTCAACATGTCAGTAATGTTATTAGATTGGTTATTTAAAAACATCATTATGAACTCCATTTTGATGTGTTTCCAGTTCCTAAGAAGATAACCATTGTCAGGTAAATACACAAATTATTAGGTTAGGAAAAAATATTAGTCTATCTAATATTAATAATAGCTAATAACAGTAGGGAAAAGAGATTTATGAGCATTGTCCCATATAATCTTCACTATAATCCTAGCAGGTAGGTACCCTTATTATCCTCATATTACTGATCCCCAAGGTATGGAGAAATTAAGTAATTTACCCAAAGTTACCTCACTAGTAAATAGCTGTCTGACTCCAAATAATGCCTATTTCTACTAAACTCTGGAATATCATGGTGGGTGGGTGGAGGTAACTTGTTTTTATTGATATGGCAAACAATTATCAAATGAAGCTTTGTGCCAGGATTCAGGGGTCTCCACTGCACAGCCCTGTTGGGTAGAATCTGCCAGAAGTTTTTAAAACCTTTTTTTGTTAGTATAGTGATTCCAAAATATTTTGAAGTTGAATAACTATTATAATTTTAAGCGACCATTGCACACTCTACTTGGCCACCATCCCCATGGTACCCAGTTGTCTTAAAGTCAGTAGCCTACTTCCACTAATTAGCAGTGCCGCCTGCCTGAGAAAGTGTTTGTAGTTGTAGTTACAGAACTCACGGAGCTTAATTAGGCTGAGCTCTTTCTACAAGGGGTTAGAAACTTGTTTCCCTACTCCTGTGGTGGTTAAATTCACGTGTCAACTTGGCTAGGTTATGGTGTCCAGTTGATTGGTTAAGCAAGCACTGACCTGATTGTTATTGTAAGGATATTTTGTGGATTTAAATCACTAGTCAGTTGATTGCATCTGTGGCTGATGACACCTACAATCAACAGAAGAGACCGCCTTCAGCAATGAGAGAAGTCTCATCCAATCAGTTGAAGGCCTTAAAGGGAGAACTGATCAGTCAGAAAGAATTTCTATCTCTACTGCAGCCTGCCAGCTTCTGCTGGGAAATTCATGAAACCTTCTTTGGAGTCCTCAACTTGTGGTCTGCCCTTCCAGAATTTGGACCTGCCAATCCCCATGGTCACATGAGCCAATTCCAATAATAAATCTCTTAATATTTACACATACACATCCTGCCAGTTCATTTTCTCTGGAGGATACTGACCAATACAACTCCTTTATGCCATAACCTACTAGTATAGGGCATTATATACAAAATGCTTAATAAATATTTGTAGATTCAAACTTAAACTCAATTTAGCAAATCTTTAGCAAGAGTTTATAATGTTCCAGGCACTGTGCTGGGGGATAGGGATATGACAGGAAGGGAAAGAAACATGGTTCCTGGTCTCTTGGACACTACACTACAGGTGGATGATAATGATGACAAGAGCAGTAGATCTTGATAATAACAATGTCTTTTATTTTTATAGTATTTTGTTTCCAACGAGTTTCCACACATTAGCTCCTTTACTGCCATGGTGTTGGCATATATTTACTTATAAGAAAACTAATAGCTATTTCTTAGTGCATCACAAATGGAACAAGTTGGAAAAGGTTATTGCTAACCATAGGTTTTAAGGTTTATTTCAATGGGATAGTAAATGATGAATTAATTCTTTTGGAAAAATATTTCTTTAAATCTAAAAATAGATTGTGTAAAGATGTTGTTTCTCAGACAAGTTGGGGGATATGCCAATTATTGCCATGTGCTAGGAATCTTCACTAACTTTCCCAGCATTTCATGAACCCAGCTCTCTTGAGAGCTCCAGGATTTAAGTTAAAAGAGTGCCTTTAAACAAAATCCAGAGCACATCACCCTTGTCTTTTCACATGTACTACATGTCCCCAGATCAGGGTACGACAGTTGTGAAAACTCTGAGACGGTGAACAGAGTTTCCATTTTCCTTGAAGTGGTTTACTGAGTTCACCAGACTTCCTGTCACCTGGAACTGTCCCACTTACTTGGATGTCAACAGCCTTCTAGAGGAAAAGAGGATAATGCAACAATAGCTGCCACACAGACTGCAGCACCTCTCCATCTCGCCATGTAGCTGAAAGTGTTGTTCTCTGTCTTCATTTGTCATAAGCCTCCCCACCCTGGAGATCCGTGGGAAGAGCATAAATGGAAAGAGCCAGTATTTAGGCAGTAAGATGACTGAGATGAGATGGGGCCTTTCTGTATTTCCTATTAAGCACTTAGTCCCGTGTCATTACCAAGCAAGGATTAAAGGGTAATCCTTTGCACAGAGAGAATCCAATGCAAATCACAGTAACAAAAAGTGGTTCTGGTTAAACATTAGAAAAGAACATGTACTACATTTGAACTAACCTACCTAAGAAAATGGTGTAGGCGGCAGAGAAGGAGACTTGAAATGGGAGGAAATTCCAGTTCATTCTGGTTTATAGAAACTTCAACCACAAGCTCTTTTCAAAAGGATATCAGGATTCAAGCATTACATCATTTAAAGAAATTTTCATTGGATGTCTGGTCACTGACTGGCTGGAATCTGGCTTCCTTTACTTAACCCTTTCCCAGCTGATACATTGTCCCTCTTGACTTTGGGGATGTCATTTTAATTGTGTTTGCAACAGCATCTAGCATTGGAGCAGAAAGCATTTGAAGAAAGTTGTTTTCTATAAACCTCTCACCTTAGTTTAAGTTTTTATGCTTAGAGTGTCAAAAAAGTTATCTCAAGTGTTTTGTTGCTATGTAATTGCAAAAGAAATACTACTGAGAGAAATGTTTCCATGAAAGGCTTTGGAAAATAGAGACCATCAAGCCATTGTATGATTACCTTCCCCACACCTCGGGCCCCCTTTCTCTTATAACCACACCCCTGCCTTTTGATCAACGTTTACAGCAGATTATGTGCTTTACCTTGTTATTACGGATGGATTTTAAAATCACAGACTTATAAATAAGCAACCATTTACAAAAACTGAAATAACATGCCAAGGCCACAAGAGATACAAGGTTTTAGCCAAATGGTAACACTTTCATTTGTGTATTTTTTGTTTTATCTAGAAAAGGTTATTGATATAGTTAATAATTTCAAAAGTATACTGTTTTGGAATTGAACTGCATCTTCCTGTCTTTCCACTGGTTTCTTGAATGGAACCAAATAGACACAGAAGAGTAGCTATTGGTTATACTGATGAAATAACTCAATAACTTAACAGTTTGGGATTTGTGAAATTTTGAGCTATCTTGATTTCATCTTGCTTTCCCTTCTTTCAAAGGGTGACATAGGAAATAAATGTTTTTCAGTTAATAAATTAAAACCCTATCTGTTTCACTCATTTTTCATTTTCATAACATCCCTGGAGATAAATGGAGACAACCTCAGGTATTATAAAACCAGAGCCAAGAACTGCCAGTTCAGAGCCAGGAAGCACAGGAAAGAGGAGGACAGAGAGGAGAATGTGGGCACTTGGATCTTACACCCATTTGTAGTGGGGCTGGTGCCTGAGCTATCGCTGAGCCAGCCAGTAGATTAGAGAGCAAGGAGCTACGTGCTGGACTTTTAAAACATGATGTGCTTTACCTCCCTCCTGGTTTTAACATAAAAATCCATGGATTATCACTACTAAAAAATCATAAGACTTCACTCCATCAGTCAGGACTCGGTCCCCAAAGATATGAAAAGGAGGGTGGGAGAGTGAAACTCCCATACCTGGCCTTTAGAGGAGACAGGAAGTCCAGACAAAGAGAGAGCATGAGTAGTTGGGGGGTATTAGCAGTCTGTTACCCTCTCTCACAAAGAGACCTACATTTCAACTGATATGGAATTAGCAATTGGCTCAGAATGATATAGTGCTTAATACTGTAAAATTATATGTGTTTGAAAGAAAAAAGCTTATATATTCTTTACCTGGCTCAACAATGTTCCCTTGTCACCTGTGAAAACCGTTTTCTAAAATGAAGACTCCCTCTAGTCCAAAGCTGAATATTATCAGTCAGATTAAAAAGGAAAGTGAAAACAAGCCAACAAACTGCTATGTACTTGACTTTGGTTCACAAACCCATTATCTTTCAAATATCCACGTTGTAAGTCAGGTCCCTCTGGAAGCAGAGTGGTTTGTGTGCAGGAAGTTTGCTGGGTAGTGCCCTGCCTTTGGGGGGAGGGAAGGAAGCAGGATTGGGGAGTGGGAGAAGTGTAACTGCCATGTGGTCACCACAAGGGCCTCAGCTCATCCCTGGTCCTTTGGGGATCTCTGGAGCTGAAAGAGCCATGGAGTTATCCTGAGTTGTGGTTAGGAGACTGGTCTTTACTCCCCTGCACTGTCCAGGCACGGGCTGTGGGTGGCTGCTGGGTGGAGAGTGCGACCTCACGTGAAGCGGCTCTCTTCAGCTGAGACTCAGTTGAGAGGTGTAAGTAGCCCACGCTTCTGGAAGCTGTGGGAACAAGTGGCCCAGCTCCAGAGCAGGCATTTGGATAGTGCACCACAGCATCCACTGCAATGCAGATAAAGGGTCTCAGCAAAATAGATAGAGCTCTATAAGATGTCTAGGTTTTTCAATCCTTTCTTAAGTTGCCAAAGTAAGCTCAGGATGATAAAGACTTAAAAGAGATCCCTCAAAGGCCCGAGGAAAGGGCAGAGTTCTTAGAAATTATAAAGAGCGGCTCTTGTTTTGAGCCTTTTTACTCAATCATCAAATGAATGGCTTTTCTATGAAATAGATAGTAGTAAGAAGAACACAGCGTTGCTCTGGTTTATGATCTGTAGGATGGGGGGAAGGCAGGGGCGGGAGTGTAGCTGCCTCCATCACAATCTGCTTGGAAGAATAGAAAGTGGTTAGCTTACATTTTACCACCCCAGCTTGAGTCCGCATTCTTAGAGGATGAGTTAAAGGCTGCATTCTGGATCTTTCTGTGTCAGAGGGGAAGAAATCTGCAGCCAAGTGCAGAAGCATTAGAGGCCTGAAATGGAATCCAAAAATTGGTTGTGGATTTGGAACACTGCCTTATATGGCATCACTCCTTGAGGGGGCTCACCGTGGCATTGCCTGTAATAATCAGGAGCTGCCCGAGATTCAGGGGGTGAAGCAAGAGGATATGTGGCCTAGTGTTGAAGAAAAGCATTTTTATGTCTGTTAACATTTATGGTGTCCGATTGAGTGGGTTAGCAAAATAATGACAGATGGCAACAGATTAATGCGAACACTTACAATACTTACAATGTCACGTCCAGTCCAGCTGAAGCTCTCCAGCTCAACTTCCTCTACAACTCACAGTCAAATGTCACCTAGTGACCCTGAAGAGAAGAGCAATTTATGGTGGATCAGGAATCAGGATTAGCCATACATTTATCAAGGAATGAGGAATCTGAAACTTCATTTAATGTATAACTGTGGTGTTTGTCTGTGGCTAGTGGATCATTACTTTGCAATCACTCCTTGTGTTAGGAAGCAGGAATTGATTAGCCTAGGGTCATTAAGTCCATCCCCTGCCTCCAAGCTGTACAGTTTGTATAAATGATTCCAGCTGGATATGCCTTTATGCTATTCTTAAGTAGCTCCTGAAGAGGAAATTATGAGGTGTCCTGGAATAGCACATTGTTAGGGTCTCATAGCTTTGGGCACCAAGAAGTCCTTTCACATATTTAAGGAGCACTGGACTAGGAGTCATGAAACCTGGATTCTCCTATGGGTCTGATACTTAATAGTGATTAGAACTTGGGGTAGTAGTTTAGTCAGTGTTCTCCAGGGCAAGTTGGAAGCTGAAAGCTCTGATAAAGATGATGCTAAAGTCCTTAGTTTGAATTCCCCAGAGGAAGCAGTGTTTCTCTACTATTAACACTTTGCAATATTGTGGTAGCTTTGTTACAATTGATAAAAAAATAATATTATCATTTTACTATTAACTATTGCCCATTGTTTACATTAGGTTTCAACGTGTCGTACATTCCTGTTTTTTTTTTTTAATTTTTAATCTAGTAACATATATATATAACCTAAAATTTCCCCTTTTAACCTCATCCAAACATATAATTCAGTGCTATTAATTATGTTCTCAATGTTGTGCTACTATCATTACAATCCATTACCAAAACTTTTCATCACCTCAAACAGAAATTCTGAACCAAGTTAGCTTAACTCTTCATATGATATCCCAGTCCTAGTCCCTGGTAACCTGTATTCCAGTTTCTGACTTTATATGAATTTGCTTATTCTAATTTTTTCACTTCAGTGAGATCATGCAATATTTTTCCTTTTGTGTCTGGCTTATTTCACACAACATGACGTCTACAAGGTTCATCTATGTTGTCTATGTTGTATCAGAGCATCATTCCTTTTTCCAGATGAATAATACTCGGTTGAATGTATATACCACATTTTGTTCATCCATTCAATCCTTGATGGATATTTGGGTTGCTTTAATCTTTTGGCAATTGTGAATAACGCCTCTATGAACATTGGTATGCAAATATCTCTTTGCGTCCTTGCTTTCAATTCTTTCAGGTATATACCTAAGAGTGGGATTACTAGGTCATATAGTAATTCTATACTTAACTTCCTGAGGAACTACTAAAATGTTTTTGACAAGAACTGCACCATTTTATATTTCCATCAACAATGAACAAGTTTTCTTATTTCTCCACATCATCTCCAACATGGGTTATTTTAATTAATTAATCAGTTAATTAATTAATTTATTATCATGGATTTTTAGGTTTTCTTTTTCTTTTTTTAAAAATAGTAGCAAATCTATTGAATAAGAAATGATATCTCATTGTGGTTTTGATTTGCATTCCCTTAATGGATAATGCTATTAAACACATTTTCATGTGCTTCCTGGCCATTTGTAAATATTCTCTGGTAAAATGTCTCCGAGTTTTTTGCCCATTTTTAAATTGAGTTATTTGTCTTTTTGTTGTTGAGTTGTAGGATATTCTGGATATTAAACTCTTACCAGATAATATGTGATTTCCAAATATTTTCTCCCATTGTGTAGGTTGCCATTTTACTTTCATGATAAAGTCCTTGGATGTACAAAAGTTATTCATTTTGATGAAGCCCCATTTATCATTTTTTTCTTTTGTTGCTCGTACTTTGGTGTAAAGTCTAAGAAGCCATTGCCTAACACCAGATCCTAAAGATGTTTCCCCATGTTTTCTTCTAGGAGTTAAAGTTTTGGCTCATATATTTAGGTTTCTGATTCTTTTGATTTCATATTTGTATATGATGTGAGGTAGAGGTCCACCTTCATTCTTTTGTATAAGGACGTCCAGTTTTCCCAGTACCATTTGTTAAAGAGACTTCTTTCTCCATTGAGTGGACTTGGCAATCTAGTCAAAAATCAATTGTCCATAGATGTACAGGTCTATTTCTGAACTCTCAATTTGATTCCATTGGGCTATATGTCCATCTTTATGTGAGTACCATGCTGTTATGATTACTGTAGCTTTGTAATAAAATTTAAAATCGGGAAGTGGGAGTCCTCCAGCTTTGTTCTTCTTTTTCAAGATAGATATTTTTGGCTGTTCAGAGTCCCTTACCTTGCCATATAAATTTGATGGTTGGCTTTTCTATTTGCAAAGAAGATTGTTGGAAGTTTGATTGGGAGTGTATTGAATTTATAAAATGATTTGAGCAGAATTGACATCTTAACAATATTTAGCCTTCCAATCCATGAACATGGAATGTTATTGCATTTATTTAGGTCTTTTATTATTTCTTTGAGTAATGTTTTATAGTTTTTCATGTAGAAGTCCTTTATATCCTTGGTTAAATTTATTCCTAGGTATTTGATTCTTTCAGTTGCTATTGTAAATGGAATTTTTTTTTTCTTGATTTCCTCTTCAAATTGTTCATTACTAATGTAGAGAAACATTATTGCATGTTCATTTTATACCCCACCCTTTGTTGAATTCATTTATTAGCTCTAGTGGCTTTGTTGTGGATTTTTCAGTATTTTCTTTATATAGGATCACATCATCTGCAAATAGGGACAGTTTCATTTTTTCCTTTCTAGTTCAGATGGCTTTAATTTCTTTTTCTTGTCTAAATGCTCTGGCTAGAACTTCCAGTATACTGTCAAATAACAGTGGTTACAGCAAACATCCTTGTCTTGTTCCTGATCTTAGAGGGAAAGTTTTCAGTGTTTCACCACTGAGTATGTTAGCTGGGAACTTTTCATAGATGTTCTTTATCATGTTGAGGGTGTTTTCTTCTATTCCTAAATTTCTGAGTGTTTTTATCAAGAAGGGATGTAGGATTTTGTTAAACGTCTTTTCTGCATCAATTGAGATAATCATGTGGGGTTTTTTCTCCTTCATTCTATTAGTGTAGTGTATTACATTAATTGATTTTTTAATGTTAAACCACCTTACATTCTTGGAATAAATACCACTTGATCATGGTGTATAATTTTTCTAATGAGCTGTTAGATTTGATTTGTTAATATTTTGTTGAGAATTTTTGAATCTTATATTCATTATGGATATTGGTCTGTAATTTTCTTTTCTTGTGGTATCTTTATCTGCCCTTGGTATTAAAGTAATGCTGGTTTCATAGAATGAGTTAAGAAGTGATCCTTCCTATTCATTTTTTGGGAAGAATTGAAGTATGATTGGTGTTAATTTTTCCTGGAATATTTGATACAATTTACCAGTGAGTACATATGGTCCTGAACTTTTCTTGGTTGGAAAATTTTTTTATCCTGATTGTTGGGTATTGAATCATTCCCCTACAAAAAACACAGTCAGTTCCCAACCTCTAGTACTGTGGGTGTTAATCCATTTGTAAGTAGGACCTTTGAAGGTATTATGAATTAAAGTGTGCCCAAATTGAATGAGGGTGGGCCTTAATCTAATATGACTAACTTCCTAATAAGAAAGGAAATTAGACAAAAAGAAAGAAGCTACAAGGAGCAGCCAGAAGCTGGAAATCAACAGAACCTGTAAGAGAGGAGAAGATGCTGCCATGTGCATTGTTATGTGACAGAAAAGCTAAGGGACCTCAAAGATTGCCAGTCAGCCAGAAGATAATAACTCTGTGAGGAAACAAACCTTTAAGCCTCTGAAAGCATAAGCCAATAAATCCTGTTGTCAAGCCAACCCATTTTATGATATTTGTTTTAGCATCCAAGAAACGAAAACACTGATTCAATCTCTTTACTTATTATTAGTCTGTTGAGTCAGTGTAGATATTTTACCTATTTCTAGGAATTTGTCTTTTTCATCTAGGTTATCTAATTTGTTGGTATATACTTGTTCATAGTATCCTCTTATAATTCTTTTTACTTCTGTGGGGTTAATAGTAATGTTCCCCCTTTCATTTTGATTTAAGTTATTTTCATCCTCTTTTTTCTTTCTCCTGTCTAGGTTAGTCAATTAAAAATTTTTTTATTGCTCTTTTCAAAAAACAACTTTTGGTTTTGTTGATTCTCTCTATCACTTTTTTTATTCATTTCATTTATCTCTGCTCTAATCTTTGTTATATTCCTCATTCTGCTCACTTTGGGATTAATTTGCTCTTTCTTTTCTAGTTCCTCCAGTTATGAAGTTAGATGTCTGATTTAAGATCTGTGTTCCTTTTTTATTTTTAATATATCATTTATTTTTAAAAGATACTTTGATTACATAAAATGTTCCATAAAAAAATATAAGGGATTCCCATATGTCCCATTCCCCAAACCTTCCCCTTTCCCTCACATTAACAACTTCTTTCATTAGTGTGGTCCATTCATTGCAATTGATGAACACATTTTGGAGCATTGCCACTAAGCATGGATTATAGTTTACATTCTCTCTCACTCAATTCTGTAGGTTATGACAGGGTATATAATGGCCTGTATCTGGCATTGCAATGTCACTCAGGTCAATTCCAAGTCCTGAAAATGCCCCCATATTACATTTCTTTTTCTCTCTCCCTGACTTTAGCACCTCCAGTGACCACTGTGTCCACATCAATGATATAATTTATTCCTTTGCTGGAATCACAATAAGTCTACAGTAGAATACCAGTAAGTCTACTCTAGTCCATATTTTATTCCCCAATCCTGAGGATTCTGGGATGGTGATGCCCACTCCCCCTCTAATAGAGACGGCACTTCAATCCCATATGGCTGATGGGTGGGACTCTCTTGCTTGCAGTTGTAGACTCTCTCGGTTCCTTGGTGTGGTGGTTGTCCATCCTCACCTCCTTGTTAGTTGTCTTGGGTGAGCCCAATGAAGTAGAGAGTAGGTGTTGCAACTACTCAACTCCGCTGAGGCTCAGGGCCCAGATGGCATATGGATAGCCCAAAGATTCAAGTCTCTTGGATGTACACCTACCAACTCCAGCACCAACTATAGTTCGAATAAAAGGGACAGAGGAGGCGTGTGTAGAGAAGTCACATCTGAGTCCAACTCTGTCACACTTGGGAACACAATCTCTAAAGTAGAGCCCACTGGCAAGGCACCAGACTCTGTAGCTATCTGCCATGACCATAGGACCTGAGTGTCTCTGGGTCCCTCAGGAGCCCCACTGTTTGGGGAAGTATCTACTTTGGCCATCTATGAGATCCTGCTGAGATGTGCATAAGCATTACCTCTCTGATGACCTCCTGACTCACTTTGAAGTCTCTTAGCCAAACTCATTGTCTTTACCTTTTCCCCCTTTTATTCAAAGTCTTTTTCCAGTTGTATCACCGGCTGGTGCTTGGTAATAATCCCTTGGTGCCAGGGAGGCTCATCCCTGGGAGTCATGTCCCTCACTGAGGAGAAGGTAATGCATTTATATGCTGAGTTTGGCTTAGAGAGAGGCCACATTAGAACAACAAGGAGGCTCTCAGGAGGTAATTCTTGGGCACCCTATAACACTAGGCTAAGTTGCAAATTCAAAAGCAAAAGGCAAAAAGAAATGAATAAAAGAACAACAACAACAAAAAAGGAATGAATAAAAGAACAACAACAACAACAAAAAAACAAAAACAATAGCAAAAGGCTCATAAGCACAGTTGTCAATATCAAGGGCCCGTCAATGGGCCATCCTTCTTCACTAGTCATTGCCCCTGTACTTGGGGAATTATTGCTGTTCCATTAGAGAATGTGGCAGAGCTCCCCAGGATGGGAATTCAATATTCTCTTAGTTATTGTGTGAATCTCCACCCACTGTGACAATATCCTATGAACATTTGAACATATTTATATACCTTATATGTGTGCCCAGGTGAACTTCCTCCCACGTATCCCCCATCACTGAGACCCCATACCATTGCTCCTACCCTGCCATAATTGTAACCCTTCTGTGAACCAAAACTTCTTCAAAAATGAAGCCAAGAATGGGAAAATGAGATAATAATGATAGGTTTAAACATAAGAAATAAAATACATAATAATTTAGAAAAACTAAAACTAAAATAAAGTAAAAAAAATTGAGATATTTAAAAAATGAAAAATATTAAAAAATTTTTTTTGACGTTTTGCCTTTCATCACTATAATATCCATTGTCCTGTATGCACAGTGGCATTTTCTTCCATTTCTTCTTCAGTGTCTTACTTTTTTAAAATTTTGTCTTCAAAGAAGTTTTACGTCACAGTAAAGTTACATAGAGAATATAAGGGACTCCCATATACCCAACATCCTCCTCCTTTTCCCCTTTCCCTATTAATAACCTTTTTACATGTGGATGGTACATTTCACAACTGATGTATAAATATTTAAACTAACCATGGTCAATGGTTTACATTATGGTTTCTGTGTTCCTTTTGAATTTGTGTTTTTAGAGCTATAAATTTCCCTCTCATCACTGCCTTTGCTACATCCCATAAGTTTTGGTGTGTTATGTTTTCATTATCATTTGCATCAAGATAGTTCCTAACTTATCATGTGATTTCTTCTTTGGCTGGTTGTTTGTTTGAGTGTTTTGTTTAATTTCCACATATTTGTGAAATTTTCAGTTCTTCCCTGTCATTGATTTCTAGCTTCATTCCATTTTTGTTGGAGAAGATACATTGTATGATTTCAATAATTTTGAATTTTTGAGACTTTTTTGTGACCTAACTTATGGTCTTTTCTGAGAATGATCCATGTGCACTAAAGAAGAATGTGTTTTCTGCTACTTTTGGGTGAAGTGTTCTATAGAATTTTTTTGTTGTTATTGTCTATTTGGTTTATTGTATCATATGAGTTATTCTATTTCATAATTGATTTTCTGTCTGGGTGTTCTATCCATTATTGAAAGTGGTGTATTGAAGTCTCCTACTATTAAAGTAGAACCGTCTATTTCTCCCTACAAATCTGTTAATAGATGCTTCATATATTTGTAGGCTCTGCCATTAGATGCATATATATAAAAAATTATGTCTTCTTGTTGAATTTACCCCTTTATCAGTATATAGTGACCTTCTTTCTCCCTCATAACAGATTTTGACTTAAAGTCTATTTTATTTGATATTAGTATAGGTACCAAGACCCTCTTTTGGTTACTATTTGCACAGCATATATTTTTTCCATCCTTTCAGTTTAAACTTAATTATGTCTTTGAATTTAAGGTGAGTTTTCTGTAAACAGCATATTGTTTACACTATGTGCCAATCTCTGCCTTTTAACTAGAGAGTTTGATCCATTTACACTTAAAGTAACTACTGATAATGCAGAAATTCTTCTGCCATTGTGCTATTTGATCTTTGTAAGTCTTATACCTTTTTTGTCCCTCAATTCCTCCATTAATGCCCACTTTTTATTTTGTTTTTTGCATTGTACCATTTTGAGTCCCTTCTCATTTCTTTCTC
>JAQZBX010057822.1:0-17868 GCA_029593785.1 Cabassous unicinctus
CTGAATAATCATCCCACACTGAACATTAAAATCGGGAATGCTGTATAAAAGGCTCCTGATGAGTCTCATTAATAGAAACATCTAGGCTGAGGGAGAGCAACTTCTGTTTTGAGAACCGAGCAGATCAAACCTTGACTAATGCGTTTAGATCTGAGAAGTGCATGCTGAGAGAGACATTCTTGAGAATGTCCAGAGGAGATGGGCCAGAATAGTGAGGAATCAGAGGGGGGTTAGCCTGGGGAAGAAGGGCATCAGGATGGGAAAGCATGGCTGCTTTTGGATAGCTGAGAGAGAGTCTTGCAGGGAAAGGGACCAGAATCCTTCAGGGTAGTCCCAATTGATCACAGGATCCATGGGCAAAAATTTCAGGAAGGAACTAAGAGCTACTGAAAGATTGAATGGGTTCCCTTATGCAGTAAGCTCGCCTTCCCTGGAGCGGTGATTCACACCTGGGCATTATTTTGTCCCCAACCTCCAGAACATGTGGAAATGCCTGGAGGCATTTTTAGTTTTAATAACAAGGGAGGAGCGTTCCTGGCATTTACTGGGTATAATCCTAGGATGCTGCTAAATACACAGGGAAGCCCTCATCAGGCCAAAAATATCTATCGTTCTGAGGTTGAGAAACCTTCCTCTTGGTTTCCAAGCATGGGCTGGATGATTACTTAGCATCTGAAAAGCAGTCAAGCTGTATGATCTTTATAAGCTCTTCCAATAGCCCCTTCAATTATTTTAACTGTGGTAACTTAAGTCAGTCTTACCAATGGAATGAAGAGGAAACAGCTGGTCAAATGGTTTGATTGTAGCATGCTTGCTTGAGCCGTTGACATGGACCACAAGCAACTCACGCCCTTTGCTATTGATGAAAGTCCTTGGAAACCAGCATTCAATATTCCTGTTCAATGGGTCTTTGCTGTATTCTTGACATTCCTCTGTCCAAGAGCCATACCTACATTGGAACACTCATAAATTTTCTAATGCTGGAAGAAACAACCCATTTGCACAAGTTGAAAGAGGTACCAACCTATAATAGAGGAAATACTGCGTGTCCTCAGGGGCTTCCTCACCAACAAGCCAGGTGCAGTGAAGAGAAACTTGGTAGGGCCAAAAGTATGTGCCATTACTTGCTACAGTGTTAGTGATGCAAGTTAAATTCTTAACTGAGGTTCCAGGAGACCCTAGGTAGTCAAAATAACAAAGACAAAACATTGCCATGATAGTTTCTAAATGTTGTACTTGTTTTGAAACAGTAGTGATTGTGAAGCTCTTAGCCATCACCAAGACCATTCATCTCCTATTTATAGAAATCTAGTTTTTACAAAGGGCCAACTTACTATGGGGGACAAAGCTAGAATTACAAAGCCCCAGCTTCTGACCTTAGAGGGCTTTTGACTACTTTGGAGGAAAGGGTTGTGTGTGTTACATACATGTACGAAAGTTCAAGAGCAGTACAATACACTGTCATATAATATAAGCTTGGAGCTGGGTGTCTTGCAACCTGAGTGTTCTAACGCCACACTTGGTAATAACTAGCTGCAAGGGCTTGACCCTTGACCCTACGTTGAATCTCCATTTTCCCAACTACAGATGAGACGGTTGGTCAAAAAAGGGCTCTTAACACCACTTTTCTTCCAAGAATTGTGTGATTCTAATACAAAGATTGCATCCAAATGTTTCATGGAAAACATAGTCTGCTGCTCAGAAGGAAATGAGTTTTGGCAACACCACAAAATATCACCACCACTTTGGAGACTCAGACCCACGTTAGCATGTTAGAGCTCGCTTTAATATGCTCCAGGAAACCTTTAGATTTTAAATGGAATCCCTTTAACTTTTTTTTCACCTGGCATTTCCCAATATTATTTGAGTGGAAAGCCATGTTTTCATTTCAGCTCCTGTTGTCCCCATATCAACTGTTGCTCTTCAGAGCATTCTGTGAGGAGCACTAGTCTTGTAGTGGCTCAGAGGAGGGAAAACACACTTTGGGCCAAGGAGTCAGGGATGACCTCACCAAAGTGGGAGCATTTAGTCTTGAAAAATGGAAGGGTGTCTTTTCAACTTATGTCAAGTTGGTTTCTATCACTGCCAGCCAGTGTCATACAAAAGTGAGGGGTTGATGGGAGCAATCTCCCAATATAGGAAACAAGGGGATACCTTGTCTAGAGACGTTAAAGAAAAAAAGAAAACCAACTGAAAACCAATCTGCTTTATAATATCATGCACTGCCAGTTAGGTAATATTTATATATTTATTAATTATTTACACACACACGTGAAAACCTGCCCATTCACTAAATGACTGGGTGGTCCATGCTCAAGTGCAGTTTAGAGTTCCTATAATCTGCTTGTCTCACACTTACCTGCCAAGGAATTACTTGGTGTTGATTCAGTTTGTTTCAAGGTAGAAATGACTAAATTTTCATTAGTGTCAACCTGTTTGGGAGCATTCAAAGAATAACTAGATGCAGAAATGCAATGCTGCAATGTTCATTATAGGTATAATCCAGTTATTCATTACAGAAAGGAGGTAAAGTCGTTTAATGAAAATCACACAGTGATGGGTATTTGTGATCCTGTGTCTGCCTCAGATCAGTCTGTACTTGGAATCAAGTCCTTTATGAACTGGCTGGTATAGGGTTTAGGAAAATTGTTGTAAGGAGAAAATGGGAAGACCTTTCCTACCATTCTCAGTTACTGACACGATTTGTGAGGCCCTGTCTCTTCAGCAGTGTTGTGAAAAAAAGAACAGTTTGAAAATTACCTATGAACCTAACAGGACAGCTGTTACCAGTTGCACTCACACATCCCAGGACTCAATGGCTTACTTCTCTTTTTTTCCCCCTATTGTGTGTTTTCAAGTATTTAATGGGAAGTATCACTGATTGCAAGTATTAGAAACTCTAATTTTGCTCTGGAGACCAATACAGAGACAGTGGATTTTATCATCTTACCTCATGGCAATTGGGTTGTTCCATCTAATGTCTTCTATGAACTGTCAGCAAAGCTTTCTTCAATTCAGTATGAAAATCATAGAATTGAAAAAAATATCCACAACCAACTACATGAGGTTACACTGCATGTAAAGCATGTACTGCTTGTTACGATGGATACAATAAAGCATGAGGTATTGCTTTGCCCCCAAGAGGCTTACAGTCTGGTTGGGATGGCAGGGATATTCATTTGTGAGAGATAAACAATATAATGTCACATGTGCCCGTTGAGTAGGACAGTGAAGGAAAGGGTTCTGAAGGGGAAGGGAAGCCCTTGGGGTAGGATAGGTTAAAAAAGGACTTTGATAAACAACCCAATTAAAAGTGGATGAAAGACCGTAATAGACATTTCTCCAAAGAAGATATACAGATGTCCAATAAGCACATGAAAAGATGCTTACCATCATTAGTCATTAGGAAAATGCAAATCAAAACCACAATGAGAAACCATTTCACACTGACTAGTATGGCTATTATCCAAAACAAAGCGAAAACATCAAGTGTTCGCAAGAATAAGGATAAACTGGAATCCTCGTGCATTGCTGGTGGGAATGTAAAATGGTACAGCCACTATGGAAAAGAGTTTGGTGATTCCTCAAAAAGTTAGGATTATTATATGACCCAGCAATTCTACTCCTAGGTATATATCCCAAAGAATTGAAAACGGGGACTTAGACACTTGTACAGTGATGTTCATAGCAGCATTATTGACAATGGTGGTAAGGTGGAAGCGTTCATCAACGGATGAATGGATAGATGAAATGTGGTCTATCCATACAATCAAATATTACCCAGCCATAAAAAGGAAGTTCTGATACATGCTACATCATGGAGGAATCTTGAAACCCTCATGCTAAATGAAACAAGCCAGACACAAAAGGACAAGTATTATATGATTCTACTTACAGGAAATACCTAGAATTAGCAAATCCATAGGGACAGGAAGTAGATTAGACGTTATCGGGCTGGGTGTAAGGTGGAAAGGGGAATGATTGTTTAACGGGTACAGAAAGTTTCTGTTTGAGGTGATGAAAAAGATTTGGAAATGGCTGGTGGTGAAAACTGCACAACATTGTGAATGTTATTAATTCTACTGAACTGTACACTTAAAAATAATCAAAATGGGAAGCATTGTGTTATATATATTTTACCACAATAAAATTTAAAAGGGGGTGGGTGGGCAGGAGTGCAGCTTCACAGAGGTGGCAGAACTTGACCTGGGCTTTGAAGTATGGGCAGCAGGCTCCCTGGGAAGAATGTGCCGGGGAATGAAGGTCATGGCTAGAAAACCAATCAGAGAAGAGCAGAGAGTTCCCTGTGGGGCATAGTTAGAAAGATGTCTTGGAAACTAATTATGAGGAACCTGATTGGCCCAAATTTTGTATTCTACCCTGTGGCTTTTGAGCTGGGGAGTGAAGTATAAGTGATGTTGGCAGGCCTATGCCAGATGGGATTGATAACAGCCTTGGTCAGAGTGTTGATAATATAGAAGGATATTTAATAGGAAGCAGTGACTGGCCAGGGAAAAGAAGGGAGTTGATAGTTTTTCTACTTTCCCATATCTGCAAAGTCCAAAATATAAAGCTGGATATTTAGAGGCCTGCCTTACCTGGTGGGGCTTTAAGTTCAGCAGAAACCCAGCTGCTGGGTTTCTCTTGGAAGGAGTGATCGTTCAGGATCGTCTGCACACTTGCTGAAAAGCCTTCATGAAGGATGGTTACACATTTGCTTTCAGTGTTCTTGGTTTCAAACTAAAAATAAAACCCACAAGTCATGATATGTAAAAGGGAAATAGCCTTATTAAGAGAATGATTCTAATCGAACGTGCATTTTCTTCCACTTCTCAAATGGCATATGAACACATTCTTCTTATAAAACACATAAAATGTTACACTTCAGGCCCGAGTCCCCTTTAATCACCATCTCTAGTTCCAGTCCCCTCCACAGAAGTTACTCTTTGACAGAAAAACCTCTAGAATTCCATATCAACTGATTAGGCCAGTTGCTTTAACATTTCCCTGCAGTAAGCCTGAAACTCTGAGGAGTTAAGTGACTGGTCCAAGGTCACAAGGGCAGGAAGTGGTTGAACCAGGATTCCAACCAGGTGTCTGTGACCCTGTACCCTGCCCTTGTGCTCTCTTCAGTTTTGTTTTGTTTGTTTGTTTTTTGGGGGGGATGGGGGAGCTATCTTAAAGGAAACATAGAATCAAAATCTAATCCACTGAATTTAGAGGTTCAAATGTTTCTTTTATTTTATTGTGATAACATACACATAACATAAAATTTCCCATTTTAGCCACTTTTAAGTATTCAATTCAGTGGTATTAATTAAATATGCAGTGCTGTGCTACCATCACCACCGTCTATTACCAATACTTTTTCATCACCCTGAACAGAAACTCTGTACCCATTAGGCAATAACTCCCTATTCCACCCCCATTCCAGCCCCTGGTAACCTCTAATCTACTTTCTGTCTTTTTGAATTTGCTTATTTTAGATATTTCAGATAAGTGGAGTTAATTACATGTTCTTAAGCAAAAGAATTGTCTCAGAGTTAAACTTTTCTGTGCTGCTGTTTAATGCTAAGGAATGTGCCTGACACCAGTTCACGGCCATTTCAACAGAGACACTACTCTACTGGGAGTACAACAAAAAGTCCTTTAGTGGTTTGTTGTTGTTACTTAAAATTGTATTTGAAACAGAAAATGCAGTCAAAATCAATATTTACTCTCAATAACGGTTGTCATTAGAATAAACACTTACATCATCTTCTTGCGGTGCATTTATTTTCACCTTATATTCTAGATTAACCTTTTGCTCTTGATCTGGATTTGGTTCCCAGCTTAAAAGAATTTGAGCTAAACCGGTAACTTGAATGGTGAAATTCACAGGTGGGAGAAGTAAAACTGTTGATTAAAAGATAAAAGAAGCGGCACAATGTTCAATCGTACATAGGCAGTGCTTTAAAAACCTTTGAAAAGCTTTTATTGTGTGGCGTGGTATGGTATTTTTATGGCTATTAGAATGTGTAATACTGAAATAATTTCAGAAGGAATTTCTTTAAATCTATTTTTACTCATTATCTTCTTTCACCTTGCCCAGGTGTTTACCCACAACAGCTTCATGTTCTTTATTGGAATATTAACAATTTACTATATTGTTTTCAAACTGAGGGTCATCATCCATTAATGGGCAGTGATAATTTTATCGGTAATAACTAGCTATTTATTTTAGCGACATGGAAGAGAATGGAATAGAAAATACCCGGGTGCATCAAACATTATAAGAATCGGTTCTGTTTCATGAAACTCTTGTTTCCATCATAGAAATGCAGTTATATATTTTTATGTGTACTGGTTCTCAATGTAAAATGTATTTATTTCTTATTATAATTCACAGTCAAAAATGTTTGTAAGCAAAAATATTTAAATAGGCATTTATAGAAGGAAGTTTTTTTTCCTTAATGAAACACTTTCTGATTTTGCTTTCAAAATAAAAGCTTTCTTTTAAATTAGAAAATCAATAGCTGTTCATTGTAAAAATTTTGGAAAACACAGACGAGAAAAAAGAGAAAATAAAAATCACCTACAATCCTATCACTGAGAATAGCATTAACATGTGATATAAGCTCTTTCTTTTTTTCTGGGCACATATCTATACATATTTTTAAATTTTTAATAAAAATGAAACAATATTGTACACACAATTATGAAATCCTCTTATATCCACTAAGTTTTCAGCATTATCCCAAGACCTTCAATAATCTTCCCACCGTCCCTTAATTCTACATCCATATTTGCCACATATACTTCACCTTTTAATATGGTAGCCACTGGCCTTATGTACCTATTCAAATTTAAATTAATTTAATAAAAAAGTTCAAATATTTATTACCTTAGTCACACCAGCCATATTTCAAGCGCTCAAGAGTCACATATGGCTAGTAGCTACGGCATTGAACAGTGCCAATATAGAATATTTCCGTTCATAGAAACTTCTACTAGACTGACCTAGACAGGGAGTAGGAATCATGTGGCAATTTTCCTTTCTTAAACTCTGTTGTCAGACCAGACCTATAGATCAATGAATTTCTGAACAGAACAGGACAGAAGTTTATTTTTTTGGTCCTGAGAACTTCTAATCATTTCCTTGCATGGGAGGACATTCCAAATACAGGCATCAGCTCCAGCTTCATTCCCTAGTGCTCACTGCACCATGGAAATTGCATTTCAGCCAACTTCAAGTCCTTAAAATATAGCTTGTTTGTATTCTGGTAAAAATAGATATCCTATCCCTTTACAAATGCATATGTAATTTCCTAATTGAGGGTTTATTTAGGGGAAAATAAAGCTATGCTTTTTATAATGTTTTTTTTTTGTTTTTTTTTTTTTTATCAAAGAGACATTCATGAATTGAACATAAGCTCCTTACATTTTTTATCAGAGAGTGAGTCGGCTTGCAGAAGCGCCGTGGCCCCAAAAACAATCAGTAGGGCAGCTGCCATGATCACATCCTACAGAAACAAGAGAGATCAAAATCCAAATCACCTCCTTTTGCTACTTTTAAGAAAAACCGACAGCTACTTTCTAATATGGGATATAGTCATTTGGCCATTTAACAAGCATTTACGAAATATCAGTTACGTGCCAAAAATACAAATAAGAACAAATCTTGGACTTTGCACTTAAAATGTAGATCCATACATAGTCTGAGAAGCAGAATGAAATGTAAATGAATCATTATAGCCCAGTCTGAAAACTGCTCCAATAAAAGTATGTATGGGGCACAGCAGGAGAAAAAAGACTTCTGAATTGATTCCTACAGGATGAAGTAGAATTCTTGAGACACACAAATAGGGAATACACAGCATGTCCAAATCCAGGAGAGAGAAAAGTAACCAGTTTAGGACTGGTATTCAGTGGGAGACCAGAACAGATCTTTGAACAGTAAAATTTCGAGACACAGTTGATAAAATTGAAAATAAACAACATTTCCAATCTCATTAATGAGTATTTAAATAGGAGCTAACATGACAAGGAACTTAAATCTAAAGCAACTGTAGCAAGTAAACTTGTGGTACTTTTTGTTTTGAAGAAGCAGAGCTCTTGATGAACCCAAACGGGTACAGGCCGCAAAATAAATTGTAAACATAGTGATAGACCTGAAGAAGAGAAAAACTTCCTACCTGAAACAATTGGGGGGTGAAAATGAATCTAGAGTAAAAATGTCGTAATAAATCAGAGTGGCGGTGTGAAAAAGCAGACAAGCCAAGCCATTATGAGAGTAAGTCAAGTCTCAGCATCTTGTTTTACATGTCAAAGGAGAGTTGAAAATCTCTTGTTGGGAATTGTATATTCGGAATCTTGAGTTTTACCTCTGCAAATTTTGAAAGGCATTATCCTGTGAACTTAGCTTTAAAAAGCAAATAATATGCCTGGCTTCCACCTTTGTGTGCTGCACTCAATTTTACAAAGCACTTCTTACTGTCTCCATGACCTCCTCCAAACAATTTGGTAAGGCGCATACATTTTAATATCCAATTTACAATGAAGGAAAAGAGTCTGCGAGGCTAAATAATTGGATCTGGTAAGTAAGAACTTAGATCCAATCTCAGCTCTTCTCACAGCAAAACGTGTGTCATCAACAAAGCTTTGCTTTAGATTTAAGTCCCTTGTCATGTATCATTTAGTACTAACTAAAATGAATTATAATTTTCACTTTAAAAATTTATTACAATGGCTTGGAATTTTCCAAATTTAATACTGGTAGAAAAACAGAAGATAGACTTTGGCTAAAAGTGATACTGTTAGGAAATAATACAAAGTGCTGTTACTTCCTGATAACTTCTTAACCATGGATTTAATAAAATGCCACAAAGCATAGGAATGAAACAGCATATAAACCACTAAATTCTTTTTCCAAATAATCTTAAGTATTGCTAATTAGAATTATGCCAGTTTTAAATTTAAAAACCATCCTTTTCTTTCTCTGTGATGATTCCACACCATGTAGAAAAATAATTTTTAAACAACAAAAACAAATTTGCTAATATTTTTTAAATTTTTAACAAGAGAGAATTTTAATAAATTAAAGGGAAGCATTAGTGGGAGTGGGTGTAGCTCAGTGGTTTGAGTGCCTGCTTCCCATGTCCAAGATCCTGGGTTCAATCCCCAGTACCTCCTAAAACAAGCAAACAAACAAAAACAACAACAACAACAACAAAAACTAACTAAATAAAAGGGAAGCATTAGTAATTTATGAAGCTTGAGAAGCAAAGATAAAAAAAAAACAATGAAGACAGCTTCCACTTCAAGTTATGAAGGTGACTTCTTTGCGATGTCAGCATTTCCTGAAATGACACTAAATGTTCTTTAACTTTGCACTCATTTTCAATTAGTGGGAGTAATTCTAGGTCAGAAAAACATGCAAAATGGATATTCCTTAGTGATTTTCACTGGTTGGAAAGTAAGTAGTGTGTTATAACCATACTTGTAAAAATAATAAAGATCTATTCTTCACAATTAAATTGAAGTAAGTAATGAGACTGTTGAATATCACAGTAGGGGGGTAATTTAATATTTTATGTAACTGAGCACTTCCCTAGAATTTGTCATCTATTCTGATTCTATAGCTGCTGAAAATAGAATTATTTTTCAAATTATTCTATCTTTTTGTTATTCATGTTTTTGCCATAGAACAGCTGTAATATTTTTTCTCTTCTCATTATATTTTCTATTTGAAAAGATGATACCTTTGAAAGAAAATCAGTTGTCCTATAGACAACACAAGATGCTCAAAGGGGAGTTTAAAAGTGATGACATATATCTAAACATTACCAAAATGACAAATTTTAGTGAGCCAGATGAATTCCACACAAGTCTGGGTATCATTGGAGCGTCCACATTTGACCCCAGGTTTTCTGTGATTCTGTTCACTTTCTGCTCTTTCCCTGAAAGCACCTCCAGCCTGGCCCATGGCTCCATGATATTTCTGGTCCCAACCACAGCAATCATCCCTGCTGGAAAAACAGCTCAGATCTCTTTAGGCCATCTCTTTAATCCAAAGAATAATTCACTATCATATAGATGTCAGCTGAGCAATATTTCGTTGTTCAAGAACAGAGCTACTGCATTAGCTTAAAAAATATATCTAAATGGCAGTATGTTCAACAATTTCTTCCTCACCTGGCAACCAATTAATATCCAGAAGAATGCCATTTAATTGTTAAAATCGGATTCAAATTAAGCTGAGTAAAGCAAACACAGATTGCCTACGTACAATCTGTCAGGAATGAGGAATACACACTCAGTCATTGAGAGATCATAAGCTACTTGCTCATGTGACATTGCACTCGTCAATCTAAAATTCCTCGAGTGCTCTCTGAGAACCTGGCTTTTGGTAGGTGGCATATTCTTTGAAATCTGGGAGAAAATAGGAGCACAGTCTCTTGCACTTCTAGATGTCTCTAGAAAGTTGGGTAAAGTTGACAATCGGCAATGGGTTTCCCCAGTGTTCCTGAGAATTGATCAAATTCTACTGAAGTTCAGACTTGTTGATATAAATATTTCCCCCTCTTTTTTTCCTTCAAACTTATTTTTCTGTCTGGGGAATTAGCTTTACAGCCACAGCTGTATTTGCAGTCCTGTTTTCAGAGCCTTTTGAGTCAGCTGTGGTAACACCTAATTCCAGACTCAACCTCAGTGGACAAAAATTGAAAGGCAACTGGGAGGATTTATGCTCTGTTAGGTTCACCAGTGCTCTCAAAAGAAAAGAGTTTACTTTTTACTTCCTCTTTTTTTCCAGCACAACGTAATCAGCAATAAAACCTATCTCCTAAGGGATGAAGAATAAATAAATCAAAAGATGTAAAATGCAAGTCACACGTTTGGCTAAGTGACACTGCAAACCCCCAAATGCAAAGCTGTGCACACTCCTAAAAGTACAAAGGAGTAATAAGGATCACTTGTAAAATGCTGCAGACTTCTCCTGGACCTCAGATTAATTTTCTGAAATAGTCTTAAAACATAACTCATGGGTTCAAAGTGTGGTCACAGACATAAAACATTGTGGAAATGGTACTGCTACTCTGAGGATTTGGAAAATGGATGAAGTTTTCTACAGAGATCCCAGTAGGGAATATCTCCCTGCCAATGACACGTGGCATGATCCGTCATCCTGCATCCATGCTCCCGCACTCGTGGGCATACCTGTCTAGGGACGATCCTCTTGTTTCCATCCAGAACTCAACAGTGGAGCGCAAGGACCAGGTCTGTTGTGTCCGTGTCCGTGGTTGCAGCCCCAGCACCTAGCACGCAGTCAGGCCCAGAGCAGATGCTAACTGTGGCTGACCCAGTATAGAATAGAGGCGAATCAGTACAGAACCCTTCACAAATCACGTTATGTTTGCTAAAACCTAGCAAAGGGAAGGTTAGCGCCGGAACATGGCAGGGCTGTTGAGAATGCAGCAAGCCTGCTCTGTTCGGCAGAAGGTATGCTATACTGATGCCCTGTCTAAAAACTCCCCAAGCACATTTCAAGTAATGTAAACAAATGAGGTTACCTGATTTCCAAAAGGTTGTTTTGAAATGAAAACTTTTAACAAATAGCTACAGAGATTAATTTAGTTTTTGATAACTATAAAAGAGGGCACGGTAGGTTTGTTTTTTTCCCCACCAAGTAGAAATCCTACCAAGTGACGAAATGTTCAGTATGATAATTCATTAAATTGAATATCAAGTACATTATTCAATATGGCTGTAGAAACACAGTCACTTCTCATGTTTTTATGAATTTTAGGCTCGTGGGGTATCAAGGTATTCTGATCTTTCTTCCATTCTCTTCTTCCTTTTTTATTTTTTTGGTTCCATTCCATTTCTTCTGTGTACATTGGAAATATTTGTTTGCTTTGAGTAAATAATTAAATTAGTGAGCATAAAACCAACTGAGGTATTTCAGCAAATTTGTGAGCATTTTTATATAAAAGCAAAATGATCTTGGAAATCCCAGAACTTCCGGAAGAAACAAAAGCAGAATGTCTTCAGTTAGATGCAATGCAATCACCTCCCTTTTAATTGCTTCTTAATTTGTAGCTTTCTTAATTAACTCTCAAATTTTCTAGCCAAGAGATCTTATCTTCTATACCTCTATTTTCTAACTCACATATTTTCCGGGGATTCTTAGCAGAACATATGTTCTCATTTCATTTCAATTCCATAAGGTATCTGGAACAGTGGCAAACAAGTGTGTTATATAAGTGTTAACAAAAAATTAAGATGTGATATTAATATGACTCGCCTGGTCATAGATTTACACACCTCAATTAACCAAAACCCAAGAATAGAATGCTATAACCAGAATCAATACCATGTGCCTAATGCAAGTTTTATAGCACCATTATTAGGCCCGTCTCTGCTAATAATAGAGTTATAAGTGGTTTTGTTTCCCCTTTCATTATTTAATGTTTTGCCATATATTAACAAATACATTATTTCTCATTTTTTCTATTCCCTCCCACCCCTGGGCGAAATGAAATGATTAGCAGGTAGAGCAGAAAGTATTGCTGGAACAGATGTCATAGGAAAAAAAT
Organism: Cabassous unicinctus; assembly: GCA_029593785.1. Taxonomy (NCBI): domain Eukaryota; kingdom Metazoa; phylum Chordata; class Mammalia; order Cingulata; family Chlamyphoridae; genus Cabassous; species Cabassous unicinctus. Next base: position 12,576 of record JAQZBX010057822.1, read on the forward strand.
TATTTGATCTGTCTGTGATAAATCAAGCATTTGATCCCCACTTACTGAGAAGTGCAGTTGCCATGCGATCGGAAGCAGCATGGGGGCACTGAAAATGAACCTTATCTCTGGGTGCTCTTTCTGTCTGAGAGGCGGTTCTTCGCTGTTTCATCATCCCAGCTGCGATGGTTAAAAACTCACAGGCTGTTTCTTGTCCGGTGAAATGGCCCCTGGACTTCTCTAAGCAAACACCGAGGAGGAGTTGTAAGAGAGCAATTGTGCACGAGCCTTAACTGCAACTCCCTGTGACTAAACTGCTGTCAGATGGAAGGTTCTCTCTTGCCCAGATAGCTGCTATCTGATAACTGTCTAGTCTGCATTTTCACTCTCTTGCAGAGATGCTTTACTCTATTCAGGAGTTGAAATTGACTGTGATTCCTGGGTGACAAGCTGGTCAAGTTTTCTGTGGGCACTCGACAGCTTTACATTTCTCTTGTTTTTGTGCACTTCATTGAGCTAGAGTATGTAGGGCGCCTCTACCCCCTACTCCAACACCAAGCACTTGATTTGACTAGAGCTTGGCAGGAGGAGTGCTCCCTCCAAGGCTGCAAAGCCTCAGCAGCTCTCCTCAGCCTTTAGGGGATGCCCTTGGCCCTTCTCTGCTTTGTTAGCATGTCTTGCACTCCCAAGTAAACATATGTGTGGGGAAGTGATTCGGTTGTGATAAGTTGCTGGTGTTTGAGCGTGGGCTCTTCCTTCATAAATTGCAAGGAAATTACAATTCATAAATTGCGGCAGTGTTGGTTTGAAGCCCTCTCTAGGACCTTCCTTTCCTGCCATCTCTGAGTACCCAGTGTAGCACCTCGTGTCCCGGGTAGGCTTCGATTTAAGTAAACCTCGTTAAATTTTCCTGTCTTTTGCCCCATTTCTGCCTGAGGAATTACAAAGTGACTGAATAGCAAAGCTGACCTTAAAAGAATGGGCTAGACAGGACTATTATGTGGGTATGAAAGTGGCTTAAAGGGAAAGTCTAAGGTCAGGCATATTACTAAAAAGAAAGCTAAAAAATGTAACCTGGAACTGTATAGCATAGTAAAACTGTATGTGAAATATGAATATGCATAAAATTGCATATATAAGACTGTTTTTCTTTGAAGCTGAACAAATGTATGTTAATACTACAAAATGTTAATATCAGACCAAAAAACCCATTATGCTAAGTAAAAGAAACCAGAAGCATATTGCATGATTTCATTTGTGTAGAGTGTAAACATAAATCAGTTTATGGGGATGGAATTGGATTGGCGGCTGTATGGGGCTGGGGAGGGATGGCGCGTTGAGAGGTGTCTGCTAGGGGGTGTGGAGTTTTTCTTTTTGGAGTAATGAAGTTGTTCTAGGGTTTTTTGTGCTGATGGGTACACAACACTGTGGTTTTGCTAAGGACCATTGATTGTACACTGGGGATGGATCAAATGGTGTGGGAATGTATCTCAATAAAACTGCTTAGTGAATAAATAAATAATTGTGCAAGAATAGCCAGAAATTGCAACGATGTACAGCAGGGGAAATAGAGATTGAGAGGTGCAGAATTTTCTTGTTTGTCTGTTTCTGTTTGTTATTATTATAGTGATATAACGAAAATGCTCTAATAATGATTGAAGTGATGAATGCACAACTATGTGATTATACCAACTACCATTGATTGTACAATTTGGATGAATTGTATGCTTTATTCATATGTATCAAAAATTGATTTGTTGGGAAAAAAAAAAGAATGGGCTAGGTGCTACAGCATGGATGACCCTTGAAGACATCATGTTGAGTGAAATAAGCCAGACACAAAAAGACTAATATTGTGTGATCTCACCTACATGAACTACCTAGAAGAAGCAAACTTCATAGAGACAGATGGTGGTTTATAGGTTACCAAGAGCTGGGGATGGGAGGTGTTGGGGTGAGGGACAGGAGGAGAAGAGGGAGTTATGGCTTAATGGGCAAGGTACGTTTCATTTGAGGTGATTAAAAAAAAAAAAAGTAGGGTTAATGGGTATTGGTGATGGTAGAACAACATTGTGAATGTAATTAATACTACTGAATTGTATACTTATATGTGACTACTTTGAGTTGTATATTTTTTATTACAATAAAAAGTTTAAAATTTTTTTTAAAAAGAGAGAATGTGCTAGGGCATAAAATGGGTAATAATGGTGGTTAATATATTAGCTGAGCTAGATAATAGTAGTTGCCTCTGAAAGGGGGACATCAGGCTTAACCTAAAATGGTGAGTGACACTGGGAGCAGAGGGACCAAGATCCCCTTGGAAGGAGACTCAGGGAGGCGGCGGGCTAGGTTAGGTCAGCGTTGTTTGCAACATGATAAAAGATGGGCGGGGAACCGAACTTACTGAGAGTCTCCGTGGATGTATGTGCAAGTTCAGTGTATGTTCTTGCAGCTCCGAAGGTAGCTGTTCTAGCAGTTGCCAAAATGAAACCGGATCAGTCATCATTCAGTGATCTGAAAAACGTGATTTTCCTTGGGGAAAGGAGAAGTAAAACGAGGAACAGAAAGATCCATTTAGTTGCTAAGAGGCACACAGGAAAGTTTAGACATAGTATCAGCCACCCAGTCTACTCTTTAAATCCATGCACGTCTAATTCTTCACTAAAGAAGTCATAAAAATAAATTGTTCTTCATCATTGCCAGGGCAAAGATTTCTGGCCTGAAAAGCTACTTTATTTTCTCTATGTGTCTTATATTCATTTATTCAACCAATATTTATTGGTGCACTATGCCAAGCCCTGTTAAGGTTTAAAGAAGAATAGATCTGGCTACCACCCTAGGTACAACCTCCCAGGTTGTAGGATCTTTTTTCAATTCTGCCGATAAAGAGAACCATGAGCTCTCATTTTGTCTCTATACCCGAGTTCCATATATGCCCAAAGGAAAAGAAGGCTTCGTATAGTTTATGTTTTTGTGGCAACAATTTTCTTCTTTAGAATAAATTGTAAATGTCCAAAAACAGTATGATGGGGAAGCGGGAGTGGCTCAGTCGATAGAGCCCCCGTTTACCATATGGGAGGCCCCGGGTTCGCTTCCCGGGGCCTCCTTGTGAAGGCAGGCCGGCCCGTGCGGCACGAGGGGCTGATGCAGCGGGACCTCACAGCAAGGGGAAGAAAAGCAGACACGGAGAAGACACGCAGCGAATGGACACAGCAAGCACAAGCAGCAAGGGGGAGATAAATAAATAAATCTTTAAAAAATAAAAATAAAAAAAACAAAGACAGTATGATGGAACATTCCTGGAAGAATTATCAAAAGTGTTTTTTGTTTTTTTTTTTAAAGAGAAATCAAATTTGCCAGTATCCCTTAGGAAACAGAGCAACATAGGTTTAGTCAAGTAACATAGGTGAAAATATGAACAGTAATAACATGGAAATTTAGATTCAGAGGATTCAACTTGAACTCTGACTATAGGGCCTGTCAAATGTATCTATTTCTAGGAATCTGTCCCATGGAAATTATATGAAGTATAGATCAAGATTTACACAAAAAGGAGAGAGAGAGAGAAATTCTTTGCACCTTTACTTGTAATAGTGAAAGTAATACAGGAATGGTTAAGAAAACATATAATATCTTGAGGTTTAAATATTATGTATAAATATAAAAAGAGTGTTTATAAAGAACTTTTAATAGCACAGGTGTTCATTATGGTAAAGTGAAAACAATAGGGGTATAAGCATGGCATATATAAAATCTCATTTTTTTCACATGTGGGAAAAGGCCAAACTGATAGAAGCGGTTATCTCTAAGTAGTGGGCCTATCAGCTATTACAACAGCAAAAACAACCACAAACAACTCAGTGGTAAACAATGATAAGCATTTATTTCTTGCCCTTGTGTCTGAGTTTTGCCTGGGGTCTGACTAATCTTGTGCTGGGCTCAACTGGGCTTGGCTCCAGACCACAGCATGGGTCCAGGTCTGTCCCCAGCCTCTGCCATTCTTCAAGGAACAGCAGAATGCCCAGGGCACAGTCTTTTCAGGGTGATCAAGATCAACCGCACAAGCACATTTCAAACATCTGTTGATATCACATTCATTGATGTCCCAAGAGCCAGAAAAAATTGCATGGCCAAGACCAAAGTCAGATGACCAGGCCCAAAGCAGCCTCCACCCACCATGATCAGGGTGTGATTAGACTGTAGATGTCTGCAAGTACTAGAAGGTGAAGAATTGGGACCAATAGTTTAATTTACCACAGAGGGATGAAAGTTTCTTTTACTTTCCTTCTGGTGTTTCTATATATACACTTGTTTCACTCTGTACAAATGCAGGAATAAATAGTTATTTTAAAAATATGGAAGACACGCAGATCATGGGATAGAACTCAGAGTCCAGAAATAAACCCAATTATTAATGGTCAATTAATTTTTGACCAAGATAGCAAGAAAGGATACTCTTTTCAACAAATGGTCTTGGGGTCACTGGATAGACACATGCAAAAGAATTAAATTGGACCCCTATCCCACACCTTATACAAAAAAATAATTCCAAATGGACCAAAGACCTAAATGTAAGAGCTAAAACTATAAAACTCTTAGGAGAAAATACAGGCATAAATCTTTGTAACCTTGGATTAAGCAGTGATTTCTTAAATATGACACAAAAAGCATAAGCAACAAAAGAAAAAAATAACAAACTGATCTTCACCAAAACTGAAAACTATTATGTTACTTAGGACACCATAAAGAAAATGTAAAGCCAACTCATAGAATGGGAAAAAATATTTGCAAATCAAATATCTGATAAAGGACCTGCATCTAGAATATATGAAGAACTTGTACAACTCAATCATAAAAAAGATAAAACTCAATTTTAAAAAACTGGGCAAATGATCTGAGTAGACATTTATCCAAAGAAGTACAAATGGCCAAGAAGCATGTGAAAAGATGTTCCACATCATTAGCCATGATGGAAATGCCAACCAAAACCACAATCAGGTGCTGCTTAACAACCACTAGGATGGTGATAATCAAAAAGGCAGATAATGACAAATGTTGTTGAGGATGTGAAGAAGTTGGAACCCTCACATACTACTGGTGAGATTGTAAAATGGTGCCGCTGCTTCGGAAAACAGACTTAGAGCTCCCCCAAAAAAGTTAAACGTAGAGTTATCGCGTGACCTAGCAATTCTATTCCTAGGAATATACGCAAGAGAAATGAAAACATATGTGCACACAGAACTTGTACTTGAATGTTTCATAGCAGCAATATTCCTAAGAGCTAAAACGTAGGAATAACCCAAATGTCCATCAA
>JAQZBX010057823.1:0-17874 GCA_029593785.1 Cabassous unicinctus
GTATTAGGTAACTTTTTTTAAAAAAAAAAAAAGGCAGTATCTGTTTTGTTTGTTCTGTCAATTTGAAATGTCATTTCTCCTCTTCATCTGATTTGAGAATGTTTGATCCTGGATTAGATAGAAGTATAGTAAAAAAAAATTGTGATCTTAATTATTCTCTTATTTTTTGCCTCTGTTACAGGGCTCTAAAGTATAATCTCCACATTTTCAAATGCTTTGTACAGGTATTTTCCCATCTCAACAATCACTCAACAAAAAATAAAGGAAACCTGAGGTCTCCTGGGAAGATGGCTGACTAGTAAGACACGGGAATCTCTTCTCCAGGAAAACAGCTAGAGAATAAGCTGAAACAGCCCCGAAATAGATCTTCTAGGGTTTAGCACAGCAGGTTAAGGCTGCACTCCACCCAGAGGAGAGAGGGACAAAAGAGGGAAATTGCGACCACGGAACTGTGAGTTGGAATCAGCAGCGGTAGCTGCTGCCGGCACCCACCCCCACACTCTTTAGAATTCTCAGGACTCTGGGCCTGCGACTACAGACAAAGGGGCCTCCAGGGATCTACCACTCCCAGAAAGGGGAGAGAGAGGGACACAGCCTTGGGCTGGCTCAGGTTCTGACCCGTGGATTTGGGCTGCGGAGCCCCACAGACCCTTCCACACAGCAGTTTGCCCTGGGAGCCTGGGAAGGACTGGAGAAATCTGACCCTCGCAATCTCCCTCTCTTCTAGCCTGGACTGATTGTTGGGTACTCCACAGGAGAGGGGAGAGGAAGCCTGGGGCTGGCCCTGCTTTTGACTCCCAGGTTTGGTCTGCCCTGTCCCGAGGACCCTTCCAGGCCGGGTGGGGCTGCGCCATTGTTTGCCTTGGAGCCTGCAAGGGGCTAAAGATAAACAAACCTCTCAATCTCCTCCACTACTAACAGGGACTGATTGTTGAGGATTCAGAGAGGAGGAAATATTTCCTAGCTGGAAAAGGGAGGGGGCTGCTAGAGAAGACTGGAGAACAGTCACTGAAAGTTTAAATTACAAGGCTCTTAGCCCCCAGACAGGAACCTCTATCACATTGATCTGGTCTGTGTCACAACAAATACACTCCGACAAGGCATTGAATTGTGAGCTGCCAAGGAGCGCCATCTCCTGGCAGACCAAGGAAGTGCACAAAGAAAATTAAATAGGAGAGGCTTTTCCTGGCCTCTATAGCCTCCCTGCCCAAGGCCCTAGGAAACTACTCTACAACCAATTACTGGGTCCAGTGACCAGTTTTGAGCAACCAGCAGGACAATCCGAACAATTAAGGTTGAGCCAAAATTCAAAGAGCTGTGGTAATTCAGCCTCCTGCCACTAAAACCCTATAAAAGAGAAAGAGATAGAGCATCTAAGTAAAATACAACTTAACCAGATGCCTAAACAACAGCAAAAAATTATGAGTCATACTAAGAAAATAGAAGACATGGCTCAAAAAAAGGAATACATCAAAGTCCCAGAAGAGATGCAGAATTTAAGAGAACTAATCAGTGAGATGAGCACAAATTTCCAAAATCAAATTAATGAGATGAAAGACAATATAGTTAAAGAGATAAATGACATCAAGAAGACACAGAGAGAACGCAAAGAAGAATTTGAAATCCTGAACAGAAAAGTAACGGAGTTCATGGGAATGAAAGACACAATAGGTGAAGTCAAAAACACATTTGAGGCATACAACAGCAGACTCGAAATGATAGAAGAAAGAATAAGTGATACCGAAGACAGAGCAGCTAAAATTGAAAAGAGAAAAGAGCAGAGAGAGAAAAGAATGGAAAAAATTGAGCAGGGGCTCAGAGAGTTGAATGACAACACAAAACACAACATACGTGTCATGGGAGTTCCAGAAGGGGAAGAGAAAGCAAAAGGGGCAAAAAGAGTATTTGAGGAAATAATAGCTGAAAATTTCCCAACTCTCACAAAAGAAATGAACTTGCATGTCAAAGAAGCACACCATACCCCAATGAGAATAAATCAAAATAGACCTATTCCAAGACTCATACTATCCAGAAAGTCAAATGTTTACATTTGATAAAGAGAAAATTCTCAGAGCAGCAAGAGAGAAGCAAACGATCACGTACGAAGGACGTCCAGTAAGACTTAGTGCAGATTTCTCTTCAGAAATCATGGAGGCGAGAAGACAGTGATATGTTACAATTAGGAAACTGAAAGAGAAAAACTGCCAGCCAAGAATTCTTTATCCAGCAAAACTGTCCTTTAAATATGAAGGTGAGTATAAAGTATTCACAAACAAACAGAAACTAAGAGAGTTTGCAAAAAAGAATCCAACTTTGCAGGAAATATTAAAGGAAGCCTTAGAACCTGAAAGAAAAAGACAAGAGAGGGAAGCTTGGAGGAGAGTATAGAAGAAAGAAAAGCAGAATGGATAACCAAAAGAGTAAAAAGAGAGACAAAAACGAGATGACATATGAAAATCAAAGAATACAATGGAGGAAATAAATAGTGCATTTTCAGTAATATCATTGAATGTGAATGGAATAAATTCCCCAATCAAAAGATACAGGCTGACAGAATGGATAAAAAAACATGAGCCATCCATATGCTGCTTACAAGAAACTCACCTCGGGCCCAGGGATACAAACCGGCTGAAAGTAAAAGGTGGGAAAAAGATACTCCACGTGAATAGTAAACAGAAAAGAGCAGGGGTAGCTATACTAATATCAGACAAAACAGACTTTAAATGCAAAAAAGTGATAAGAGATACGGAAGGCCATTATATATTAATAAAAGGGACAATCCTCCAGGAAGATATAACAGTCATAAATATCTACGCACCTAACCAGGGTGCCCCAAAATATATGAGACAAACTCTGGCCAAACTGAAGGGAGAAACAGATATTTTGACAATAATCATCAGAGACTTCAACACCCCTCTCACATCATTAGACAGAACAACTAAACAGAAGATAAACAAGGAAACAGAGAGCTTGAATAATATGATAAACAATTTAGACCTAACACACATATACATAACACTGCATCCAAACTCAGTGGGTTATACATTCTTCTCAAGTGCCCATGGATCTTTCTCCAGGATAGACCACATGTTAGGTCACAATTCAGCTTTCAATAAATATAAAAAGATTGAAATTATACAAAGCACATTCTCAGATCATAATGGAATGAAACTAGAAATCAATAACAGACAGGAAAAAAGTAAATTTGCAAATGTGTGGAAACTGAACAACACACTCCTAAATATTTGGTGGGCCAAAGAAGAAATTGCAAATGAAATCAGTAAATATATTGTGACAAATGAAAATGAGAACACAACGTATCAAAACTTATGGGATACAGCGAAGGCAGTCTTGACAGGGAAATTTATAGCCCTAAATGCCTATATTCAAAATCAAGAAAGAGCTAAACTCAAAGATTTAACGGAACAACTAGAGAAACTAGAAAAAGAACAGCAAACCAATCCCAAAGCAAGCAGAAGGAAAGAAATAATAAAGATTAGAGCAGAAATAAATGAAAATGAGAACAGAAAAACAATAGAGAAAATCAACAAAAGGAAAAGCTGGTTCTTTGAGAAGATCAATAAAATTGACAAACCCCTCGCTAGACTAACAAAGAAAAAAAGAGAGAAGATGCAAATAAATACAATCAGAAATGAAAGGGGGGAAATTACAAATGACCTCACAGAAATAAGAAGAATCATAAGAGGATATTATGGGAAACTATATGCCAACAAACTAGACAACCTAGATGAAATGGAAACATTTCTAGAAAGGCATAATCAACCTACACTGATGCTACAAGAAATACAAGAACTTTACAAACCAATCACAATTAAGGAGATTGAATCCGTCATCAAAAATCTCCCATCAAAGAAAAGTCCAGGACCAGATGGCTTCACAGGTGAATTCTACCAAGCATTTCAAAAAGAATTAACACCAATCCTGTTTAAGCTCTTCCAAAAAATTGAAGAGAAGGGAAAATTACCCAACACATTTTATGAAGCCAACACCATCCTAATACCAAAGCCAGATAAAGATTCCACATGAAAAGAAAATTACAGACCAATCTCTCTAATGAACATAGATGCAAAAATTCTCAACAAAATACTTGCAAATCGAATCCAACAGCATATCAAAAGACTTATACATCATGACCAAGTGGGATTTATTCCTGGTATGCAAGGCTGATTCAACATAAGAAAATCAATCAATGTAATACACCACATTAACAAATTGAAGGAAAGAAACCACATGATCATCTCAATAGATGCAGAAAAGGCATTCGACAAAATCCAACATCCTTTTTTGATAAAAATACTTCAAAAGATAGGAATAAAAAGAAAATTCCTCAATATGATAAAAAGCTTGTATGAAAAACCCACAGCCAACATTATATTCAATGGGGAAAGGTTGAGAGCTTTCCCTCTAAGATGGGGAACAAGACAAGTATGCCCACTGTCACCATTGTTATTGAACATTGTACCAGAAGTTCTAACTAGGGCAGTTAGACAAGAAAAAGAAATTAAAGGTGTCTAAATAGGAAAAGAGGAAGTAAAACTTTTACTCTTTGCGGATGACATGATCCTGTACTTAGAAAATCCTGAAGTATCCATGACAAAGCTACTTGAACTAATGAATGAGTTCAGCAAAGTGGCAGGATACAAGATCAACACACAAAAATCAGTAATGTTTTTGTACACTAGTACTGAACAACCTGAGGAGGAAATCAGGAGAAAAATTACATTTTCAATAGCAACAAAAAAACTCAAATACCTAGGAGTTAATTTAACCAAAGAAGTACAGGACCTATATGCAGAAAACTACAAAACAATGCTAAAAGAAACTAAAAAAGACCTAAACAAATGGAAAGACATTCCGTGCTCATGGATTGGAAGAATAAATATCGTGAAGATGTCAATCTTGCCCAAACTGATTTATAGATTCAATGCAATACCAATGAAAATCCCAACAGCTTACTTTACAGAATTAGAGAAGGCAATTACCAAATTCATCTGGAAGGGTAAGTGCAGCCGAATAGCCAAAAGCATTCTAAAAAAGAAGAGTAATGTGGGAGGAATTTCTCTGCCTGACCTTGAAACATATTACAAAGGTACAATGGTCAAAACAGCATGGTACTGGCATAAAGATAGACACATCGATCAGTGGAATAGAATTGAGAACCCTGAAATAAACCCTCACCTATACAGTCAACTGATTTTTGACAAACCTACCAAGCCCACGATAATGGGAAAATACAGTCTCTTCAACAAATGGTGTTGGGAGAACTGGATATCTATAACCAAAAGAATGAAAGAGGACCCCTATCTCACCCCCTATACAAGAATCAACTCAAAATGGATCAAAGATCTAAATATCAAAGCCACAACCATAAAACTACTAGAAGAAAAATGTAGGGAAACATCTTCAAGACCTTCTACTACGTGGTAGTTTCTTGGACCTTACACCCAAAGCACATGCAACAAAAGAAAAAATAGATAAATGGGAACTCCTCAAAATTAAACACTTTTGCACCTCACAGGACTTTGTCAAAAAGGTGAAAAGGCAGTCAACTCAATGGGAAAAAATATTTCAAAATCACATATCTGATAAGGGTTTAATATCCAGGATATATAAAGAGATGTTACAACTCAACAATAAAATGACAAACAACCCAATTAAAAACTGAGCGACAGACTTGAATAGAAATTTCTCCAAAGAAGAAATACAAATGGCAGAAAAACACATGAAGAAATGCTCAACATCACTCATGATTAAGGAAATGCAAATCAAAACTACAATGAGATATCATTTTACACATATCAGAATGGCCACTATTAAAAAGACAGAGAACTACAAGTGTTGGAGAGGATGTGGAGAGATAGGAACACTTCTTCACTGTTGGTGGGAATGCAAAATGGTACAACCACTCTGGAGGACTGTTTGTCAGTTCCTAAAGATGTTGAATATAGACTTGCCACGTGATCCTGCAATACCACTTCTGGGTATATACCCAGAAGAACTGAGAGCAGTGACACGAACAGACATCTGCACACTGATGTTCATAGCAACATTATTCACCCGAAAGTTGGAAACAACCCAGGTGTCCATCAACAGAGGAATGGATAAACAAATTGTGGTCTATTCACACAATGGAATATTATGCAGCTGTAAGAAGAAATGACGCCGTAAAGCATATGGCAACATGGATGAACCTGGAGAACATTATGCTGAGTGAAGCAAGCCAGACACAAAATGACAAATACTGTATGAATGCATTACTATGAACCAAATATATTGTGCAACATATTGTTTTATCCAAAAATCAAAATTTATATGTATCCATTACATTTAATGGAGAAATGTATAGATTTATTCATCTGTGTTTACTTTTTAGTTTTTAATTATTTATATTTTCAATTATTAAATGTACAAAAAAGTTAAATTAAAAAAAACTATTTCTAATTAAGAAAAAAATAATAAATAAAGGAAACCTGGTATCTACAGAGGTTATGTAACAATGACAGTAAACTTGATATACAATGATGATATAACATGTAATGATATAGATCTCAGTTGATCACTTCTATAAAAGAGAGTAATCTACATTTTAGATGTGACTGGAGGATAACCGCAAAGTGAAAATGAAAACTGAGAATTCCTGCATGAACTTAACTATGTTCCAGTAAATTCCTCCACAGGAGCTTAAGACTTCAGATGAATAAATAACTTCACTGTTGCTTTAGGAAATGTAAATGTTCCAATATATCTGGGCAGATACTTGTTCATCTCAGCAGAAAATCTTCTTATGAAGGTAACAGTTAGCTCAACAGGATGTGTCCCATTACATTTAAGACATCACTTCAAGATATTTGTCTCACTGTGTCCCCTCCCACATCCTTAAGCTACTAGGTAGTACATTTTGCCCAATCCCAAACAGTTGACATTATTTTAAATCCTGTCTTAAATTGTTTCACTTCAGAATCCAAAACTTTATAAATATATGTCTAAATTTCTCCTTCTGAGTATTTTCCAATGTGATGTTCTCCCTTGATTTAGGAAGTTTAATAAAAATGTTACATGGATCATTTTTTGCATGGTGGTGTCTGTGCAATAAATTAACCTATTTTTTTAGTGTGTATACGTGATAGTAAGTCAATATTCTATAATTAACCATTTAATGTGGTGATGCAGAGTAATTTTGTAGTTAAATTACATTTTTCTTATAAATGACTCAGTGGGAAGGTTATGTTTTTTCTTCAGCACATGTGTATGTGTGTATTTGACAGAGAAATAGCAAACATCAATAAGCCATATAAATGGAAGTGCATGATTCCATTTATAAGAGATAATTAGAATTATGCACAATCATAAAGACAGAAAGTAGAGTATATGTTAGAAATAAAGTAGAGGGGGAATGAGGAGTTGATGAACAATTGATACAGAGTCTTTGGGGTGATAAAAAGTTAAATCATGGATAGTTTTGACTGAAGCACAACATTGTGAATTTGATTAGGGCCACAAAATTGTAAACTTGGGGATGGTTGAGATGGATTTTATGTTATATATATGTTACCACAATTTAAAAAGAGAAAAAGATGAGGCAATGAAAATTAAATAGATCCTGGACCAGACTTCATAATGTAGAACATAATGCTCAAATTACATTACTGAGAAATGAAAAAACTGGAATATAAGCCTTATGAATTATATAAATAAAGTTCTTGAACTTGATAATTGGACTTAATGTGGTTACATAAGTGAATAACCTTGTTCTATGGAAATATTCAGGGAGGAAGTGGTATGCTGGATTATCACTCCTCACCCAATAAAAGCATGTTCTTTATCTTAATCTATTCCTGTAGGTGTAAACTCATTGTAAATAGGTCCTTCAGAAGATGTTCAAACTAATTCTCTCATTGGCTTTAGCTACATACCCAAGGTTTGAAAGGCTAATAGTTTCCTTTTCCAGTGTCACCAATACAGTGTATATTTGTGTGATGGATGACCAAGGGTTGACAGAAACTGCCACCTGATTTAATCAGCATGACTTCAGTAAAAAGTAGTAAATAAAGCATATGAATAATAAATTTCTAGTGTAAGTAAGGGTTCTAGATGTAACTTGAATGAAAGCATCTTATACACAAGAGATACAGAAATTCTATCACATTTTAAAAATATAAACATACCTTATTGTAGAGAAAAGCCAACAATAATTAATTATGATTGTGAAAGTCCTTAACTTCATTTACAAAGCAATTACTAACAACTTACAAAAATCATTAAAAGGAAAGTATTTTGAAAGCAAATAAAAATTAACCAGTTAATAACAGTAAAAGCAAATTAATGGATATTAGACTTCCTCATAATTCTAATCTTTACAGAAATATTTGGAAGATAGCATTTGTAACATGTTTTTATATGTTAAGTTTGTATTTACTTCATTATTTGTTTACTTATAGGGCACGGGTAGTTAAGTAAAATATCCTGTATAGGAATGCTTAACTTTATGATGATAAATTATATGCATAATATATATTTTCTCAAATTGAGGAGAAAAATCATTGCATTTGTGTAAAACAAAATAGGCTTTGCTTTTCATTATAGATGCAAAGAAGTTAAAAGAATATGAAGAAAAAATAAAATGTTTGTCAAAATAAAACATCCTTGCTATTGCTTTCTTGCTAACCTAAATTAAAAAAGAATAAATCCGGATACGAGTTTGACAGAAACATTTTTTACACGGCAATATTAAATATTTAAATATTTATACTAAAATATGTTTTAAAAAACATAATTTTAATTACATAGCAGATAATATTAACTCTTTCTCTAACAGTTTATCATATGATGATGATATTCAGGTTTGACTTTGACTTTAGCCAAATACCAATTTAGCCATTGAACACATCATGAATTTTTGTATAAAGGATTATAAAATATTCATCTTTGAAATTTTCAAATCTTTCCATACTGTAAAATTTTGTTTTAAATGATTGAGTTTTCAAAATTTTCTTCCTTGAAATTCTTTATATTTTACTATGAATGCATTCTGTATTATAATTTCACTACCTACAGAGGTGTTGGACTGTAATATAAATTAGTCAAATATGTTGAATAAAAATGAATTAAATCCTGTTTTATATAGATATTTAGATACTATTCACAGCTAATGATTTTTTCATCTTTACCTGAATAACAAAATTAAAAATATTTTAGTAAGTTAATCAAATATTAAATAGTACCTCAAACTGTTCTTGATTTAAATTTATTTTATCATAATTACCTATAGTTATGTTGATTTCTGATTTTATTTTTTTGAATTATTAAAGTGTTTTATGATTTTGTCTCTGTAAAATGGATCATAGGGAATTTCTTGTTAATTATAGGTGTTAATGCTTCCCCAATATTTATTTAGATTTGTATAAAAATAGATTTTTCAATATGCAAGAAGTCAATATATTGTAATTGTTTTTTTCCCACTTTTTTATTTTTTAAAGATACTTCAATTACATAAATGTTACAGATAATATGTACGGGTTTCCCATATTCCCGACTCCCCACACCTCTCACATTTTCCCACATTAGCCACATCTTTCATCAATGTGGTACATTCATTGCAATTAATAAACACATTTCAGAGCATTGCCAATAAGCATGAATTATAGTTTGTATTGTAGTTTACACTGTCTCCCATTCGACTCTGTAGGTTATGGCCAGATATATAATGTCTGGTATCTGTCGTTGTAATGTCATTCAGGATGATTCTAAAGTCCCGAAAATGACCCCTTATTACACTTGTTTTTCCTTCTCCCTAACCCCAGAACATCCATGGGTCACTGCCTCCAAACAATGGTATTTCTTCCATTGCTAGAATCACAATAAGTCTATAGCAGAATACTAATAAGTTTATTTTAATCAATAGATCATTTCCCATTCCTGAGGTCTCTGGGATGGTGATGCCCACTCCACCATTAATTGAGGGGGGCTTCAATCCCATACATCCGATGGATGGGACTCTCTTGTTTGCAGTTGTAGACACTCTCAGTTCCTTGGTATGTTGTTTGTTCATCATGTTTTCCCTGTTAGTTCTCCTGAGTGAGTCCACTGAACTGGAGAGTAGGTGTTGCAACTCTGTTGAGATTCAGGGCTCAGCTGGCATACGGACAGCCCAAAGATTTAAGTCTCTTGGGTGTACAGCTACCAACTCTAGTACTAATTATAGGTTCAAAATAGAAGGACAGAAGAGTCATGCATAGGGAAACCACTGCTGAGTCTAACTCAGTCACACTGGGGAGAATAAATTCCAAATTAGGGCCCAATGGGAAGGGACCAAATTCCTGAGCTGTCTGCCCTGACTATAGTGTCTGGATGTCACCTAAGGAGTTTTGCTATTTGGGGTCATATCTACTTTGGCTGCCAATGAGATCCTGTTGAGATGTGCATAAGTGCTACCTCTGGGATGGCCTCTCGACTCACTTTGAAGTCTCTTAGCTGCACCAACTCATTTGATTTTTGCTTTTCCCCCTTTTGGTCAAGGTGTTTTTTTTTTTCCTCCAGATGCACTGCTTGTTGGTACTTGGTAGCAATCCCTTGGTGCCAGGGAGGCTTTTCCCCGGGAGTCATGTCCCATGCTGGAATATAAAGGGCTATGTATCATAAATTTAAAAATTCACTGAATCAATAAAAATGTAAAAAGTAATTGTGCTTTTAATCACAGACCTCCACCTACCCAGAGTTCACCTGATTCTTCCACAAGCCCTACACCCAGTACCATGGATAGTCCAACCCAGCCCCCCAACACTGCTCACCCCCACACTCCAAAATTGTCAACCTCACTCACATCACTGCGCCACCATCACCCCCTTCCACTTCCAAACCACCTACTTGTACCTTTTCATTGATTCTGTCCAGATTGAGCATTGGCTTACCACTCTCTACTCCCTTTCTCTCTCCTGGTAACATGTCTTCAAGACTCTCTCTGTGAGTCTGCTCAATATGCTTAGGTCATATCAGTAAATACTGCAATATTATCCTTTAGTGACTGGCATACTTCACGTCATTTAAAATTGTTAAGATTCATCCACGTTGTTGTACATGTCATTCCTTCTTACAGCTGAGTAATATTCCATTATATGTATTTCAACATTTTGCATATTCATTCACCTGTTGATGCACATTTAGGTTGCTTACAACTTTTGGCTATAGCAAATAATTACATTATGACATTGGTGAGCATATATTTGTTCATGCCCCTGCTTTCCATTCTTCTGGGTATATACTTCATAGTGGGATTGCTGGATCATATGGCAATTTTACAGTTAGTTTAGGGAGGAATTGCCAAACTATATTACACAATGGCTGCCCCATTCTACATTCCCACCAATATGAATGAGTGTTCCATTCCTTCCCATCCAATCAAACACTTGTAGTTTTCTATTGTTTTTTAAATAGCAGCCAGTGTAATAGGGTGAGACGATATGTCATTGTAGTTTTGGTTTGCAGTCCTTATAGCTAGTGATGATGAGCATCTTTTCATGGGCTTTTTAGCCAGTTGTAAAAGTGTCTATTCAAATCTCTTGCCCATTTTTGAATGGGCTATTTGTCTTTTTATTTTTGAGATGTAGGATTTCTTTATATATGCTGGATATTAGACTCTTATCAGATAAGTGTTTCCCAAATATTTTGTACCATTGAGTAAGATGCCTTTTCACTTTCTCAACAAACTCCTTTGAAGTGCAAACATATTTAATTTTGAGGAGATCCCATTTATCTACTTTTTCTTTTGTTGTTTGTGCTTTGTGTGTAAAGTTTATGAAACCACTTCCTTCTACACGATCTTGTAGATCATTCCCTACATTATTTTCTAGGATCTTTATGGTCTTGGCTTTTATATTTAGGTCTTTGAGCCATCTTGAGTTAATTTTTGTTTTAGGTGTAAGATGGTGATCCACTTTCATTCTTTTGGATATGGATATCCAATTCTCCAAGTGCAATTTGTTAAAGATACTACTCCGACCCAGTTGAGTGGGATTGATGGCCTTGTACAATATCAGTTGGCCTAATATGCACAGTTCTAGATCTGAACTCTGAATTTGGTTCCATTGGTCAGTATATTTATCTTTGTGACAATACGATGCAGTTTTGACCACTGTAGCTTTCTATTATGCTTTAAAGTCAGGTAGCACGATTCCTCCAATATAATTTTTCGTGTTCAAGATATATTTGATTATTTAAGATCCGTTACCTTTGCAAATCAATATGAAAGTTGGTTTTTATCCTTTCATCATTGAGAATATGCTAGCTATAGGTTTTTCATATATATCCTTTATAATGTTGAATTTTGGGAAAGTTTCCTTCTATTCCTATCTTTCAAAGAGCTTTTTTTTTTTCCAAAGAAAGGATGCTGTATCTTGTCAAATTCTTTCTCTGCATCAATAGACATCTCTATTCATGTGGATTTTTTTTTTATCTGTTATTGTGCTGTATTACATTGATTGATTTGCTTATGTTGAACAATCCTTGCATACCTGGGATAAAATTCACTTGATCATCATGTATAATTTGTTTGATGTGTTGTTGAAAATAATTAGCAAGTATTTTGCTGAAGATTTTAGCATCAAGTTCATTAGAAGATTGGTCTGTATTTTTCCTTTCTTGTGGTATTTTGTTTCATGTGGCTTTGTTTTTAGGGTGATGGCATTATAGACAGAGTTAGGTAATGCTCCCTCCACTTCTAATTTTGGAAGAGTTTAAACATTATTGATGTTAGTTCTTTCCAGAATGATTAATAGAATTCATTGTGAAGTCATCTTGTCCAGGGCTTTTCAATGTTGGGAGGATGTTGATGACTAATTCAATCTCACTACTTGTGATAGCTTGTTGAGTTCTTCTGTTTCTTATTTTGTCAATGCATATTGCTTGTGTGTTTCTTGAAATTTGTTCATTTCATCTAAGTTATCCATCTAGTTGGCATTCAATTTTTCAAAGTATCCTTTTATGATACTCTTTATTTCTGTGGGATCAGTGGTGACATAAAACTCTCTTTTTAATTTCATTTATTTGCATCTTCTCTCTTTTTTCTTTGTTAGTCTAGCTAAGGGCTTGTCAATTTTATTAATCTTCTTAAAGAACAAGGTTTTGATTTTGTTAAAATTTTCTAGTGCTTTTTATCCTTAATCTCATTTAATTCTACTCCAATCTTTGTTATTTCCATTTTTCTGCCTGTATTTCATTACTTTGTTCTTTTTCTATTTCCTCCATGTGTGCATTTAGTCTTTGATGTTAGCTCTTTCTTCTTTTTTAATATAGACATTTATGGCTATAAATTTCCCTCTCACTGCTTTAGCTGCCTTCCATAAGTTTGGTATGTTGTGCTTTCATTTTCATTTGTTTCAAGGTAGTTTCTGATTTCTTTTGCAATTTCCTACTTGACCCATGATTGTTTAAGTGTGATGTTTGACTCATATATTTGTGCCTATTCTGATCCTTTGCTGCTTATTAGTTTCCAGCTTCATTCCATTATGCTCAGAAAATTTGCTTTGTATGATTTAAAATACACAAAAAGATGTGACATATAATGAGAAAAAGAAGATGACATATAAAAAGCAAAAGACAAATGGGTGCAGTGATAACACTGCTTTTACCGTGATAACACTAAATGTTACTGTGTTAAACTCCCCAATCAAAAACACAGATTGGCAAAATGGATGAAAAAAAACATGATCCACCTATTTGTTGTCTACAAGAGGCTCACCATTGACCCAAAGACATTAATAGGTTGAAAATGAAAGTTTGGAAATAGAAAAAAGGCTTGAAAAGGACAAATTCTTTGAAACACAAGCAATGAACACAGACTCTGGAAGAAATAGAAGACCCCAGCAGATCAATTACAAATAGACAGATTTGGCCATCAATAACCTCAGAACAATGGAAAAACAAAGCCCAGTAACTGATGGCTTCATAGGAGAATTCTACAAATTATTCAAAGAATAGTTAAGGCAAATTTTGTTCAAACTCTTTATACAAACTGAAGAGGAGAGAACATTACCTAACACATTCTAAAGGCCAACTTCTCCTTAAAGCCAAAGCCAGAAAAAGATACTATGAGGAAAGCAAATTACAGACTAATTTATTTTATGAATAAGATGTGAAACATCCTCAAAATACTTGCAAATCAAATCCAACTGCACATTATAATAATTATAAAATAGGGTATGTGAATATATCTCAATAAAATTCTTTAAAGAAGTAATCCATGATTAAATAGGTTTTATCTTAGGTATGCAAAGGTGGCTGTACATTAGAACATAAATTAATATAATATACCACATTAACAAAATGAAGGGAAAAACAAATGATCATCACAGTTGATGCAGAAAAGGCAACTTATATAATCTGGTATACTTTCTTAATGAAAACAAATAAAAGATAGGAATAGAAGTAAACTTACTCCACATGATAAAGGACTTGTATGAAAACCCCACAACTAACATCATACTTAATGGTGAAAGTCTGAAAGCTTTCCCTCTAATATCTGGAACAGACAATTATGCTCAATGTCACCACTGTTTTTGACAAAGTACTGGACATTCTAGCCAGAGAAATAAGGCAAGAAAAATAAGTAAAAAGCTTCCAAATTGGAAAGAAAGAAATAAACCTTTCACTATTTGCAGATGACATGACCCTACATACAGGAAGTCTCAATAATATACAATAAAGTTATCAATGCTAATAAATAAATTCAGCAAGGTGGTAGAGTAAATGATCAACATGCAGAAATCAGTAGTGTTTCTGTACACTAGTAATGAGCAGTCTGAGGAGGAAATGAAGAAAAAGCTTTCATTTACAATAGCCACTAAAAAAATAAAAAATATATGAATGAGTTTAGCCAAGGATAAAAAGGACCTGTACATAGTAAAGTAGAAAATATTGATAAAAGAAATCAAAGACCTAAATAAATAGAAGGACATTCCATGTTCATGGATTGGAAGACTAAACATTTTTAAGACTTCAATTTTACCCAAAATGATTTAAAGATTCAATGCTAGTCCAATAAAAATTCAAATATTCTACTTTACATAAATGGAAAAGGTATTTATCAAATTTATTAGAATAGTAAGTTGTCATGAACAGCCAAAAACATCTTTCAAAAGAATAACAAATTTGGAGGTCTTAAACTTCTTGAATTAAAGCTTATTATAAAATGACAATGTTCAAAACAACATGGTCCTGGCACAAGGATAGATATATAGACCAATGGAATAGAATTGAGAGTTTAGAAATAGACCCTCATATCTACTGTGAATTAATTTTTAACAAAGCTCCCATGACCGCTCAATTGGGAAAGAATAGTCTCTTCAAAAACTGATGCTGGGAGGACAACCAGCAAAATGGTGGCAGAGGAAGGAGCTCCTAGTGACAGCTCATGCTACAGGGCAGTTAGTAATCACCCAAAGGTATCTAAAGCACCTGTTTGAGGGCTCCAGGAGACCAGAAGAGCATCCTGCAACATCTTTGAAAGAATGGAAGGAGGACACTGCCCATCTGCAGAAAAGATTCATGAGTAGAGCACTCCACACCCTGGAGGCTGGTGCCCATCCTCCACTGGTGGCACAAGCCACCTCAAAAGCTATTCCATGGCTGAAATTGGAAGCTCCACTTCTGAAAAATGGGGGACAAGGAGACAACTGAGCACCAACTTCAGCTACTGATTAGTAAAGTTGGCCGACTAAAATATAATCATACTTTAGTATGAACCTGTCCCAAGTCAGAAACAGGCCAGTGACTGCCATTTTAACTCCACCCCTGGCATGAGGGGAAGTGGGAGGGACTGAAAATCACAGGCTAGTAGGGATGGGCTTCTTTCCAGCAAGATCAGATTGCAGTTTTAGCATAAGTGCCAGCCCCACCTCCCCCAGGGAGGAAGCTGGGGGGGACCTGTGCCAGCCTTTCCAGGAAAATACAGGCCATGCCATGGACCTCAGTGATTATCCTACTCTGGTGGTGCAAGCTGCCTCAGGAGCTATTCTGTGGCTGGAATTGGAAACTCCATTTCCCAAAAACAGGGGAGGAAGATACAGTTGGCCACCAATTTCACCTACTTATTAGTAAATTCAGCTGGCTAAAGTATAATCTTAAGAATAGCTAAAGTTTGAACCTGTCCAACACAGAAAAAGGCCAGTAGCCATCATTTTGACTCTGCCCCCAGCATGAGGGGAAGCCCAGCTGAATGAAAATGACAGTGATGGTAGGGACTGGCTTCTTTCACCCAGAGTGGACTGCAGCCCTAGCCTAGGTTTCAGCTGCCCCATAGCAGGGAGGAGGCAAGTGGATCCTGCACCAGACTCTCTGGGTAACTGCAGGTATATTTCACAGGCAGAGACTGAATAGCTGGAAGACTACCAGGGCAACTGTGGTCATTTTAGACCCACAAGGCTTAGATTGCTGCCCATACCTGCAGATCCCTCCCTGCCTGTGGCAGGGGAGAAAGGGGCTTGTGGTTTCATCAGTCTCTTTGGGCAACTAGAGTCTAGGCCTGCACAACTTGGGTTATTACACATGGCTGTGGCTCTGTCCCTACCCCTGGCAAAGGAGAAATTTGGGAGAAAGTTCATCAGTCCCTGGGGGAATGAGGGCAGCTTGAGCCTCCACAGCTTACAGCACCAACTACATCCTTGGTTCTTACTACACAACTAACAAGGGAGAAAGGGCAAGAAAGCCCTAAACTAAAGAGAGAAATTGCCCCCAGAATAAATACATCTAGTAAGCCAGATGCCAAGACACCAACAAAAAATTACAATCCACACCTAGAAACAGGAAGATATGGCCCAGTTAAAGGAAAAAGGTAAGCCTCCAGATAACATAAAGGAGTTGAGACAACTAATCATAGATGTTCAAACAAATCTCCTTAATAAATACAATGACATGGCTAAAGAGATTGAGGATATTAAGAAGACATTGAATGAACACAAAGAAGAATTTGAAAGCATACATAGAAAAATAGCAGATCTTATGGGAATGAAAGTTACAATAAATGAAAATTAAAAAACACTAGAATCATATAATAACAGATTTGAGGATGCAGAAGAAAGGATTGGTGAGCTTGAAGAAATGGCCTCTGATAGCAAAAATACAAAAGAACAGATGGAGTAAAGAATGGAAAAAATTAAACAAGGTCTCAGGGAACTATAAGACAGCAAGAGACATGCAAACATACATGTCATGGGTGTCCCAGAATGAGAAGAGAAGGGAGAAGGGGCAGAAGGAATAGTTGAAGAAATAATGGTAGAAAATTTCCCAACCCTACTGAAGGACATGGATATCCATGCTAAAGAAGTACAACCTAATCCCATCCAAATAAATCCAAATAGACCAACTCCGAGACACATACTAATCAGAATGTCAAATGCCAAAGACAAAGAGAGAATTCTGAGTGCAGCAAGAGAAAAGCAATGCGTAACATATAAGGGATACCCAATAAGATTAAGTGCCGATTTCTCATCAGAAACCATGGAGGCAAGAAGACAGTAGTATGATATATTTAAGATACTGCAAGAGAAAAATTTCCAGCTGAGAATCTTATATCAGGCAAGATTGTCTTTCAAAAATGAGGGCAAGTTTAGAATATTCACAGATAAACAGAAACTGAGAGACTTTGTAATGAAGAGATCAGCTTTGCAGGAAATGCTAAAGGGTGTGCTATCCAGAAAAGAAAAGACAGGAGAGAGAGGCTTGGATGAGAGTCTAGAAATGAAGTTTTTATCAGTAAAAGTAAAAGTTCAAGAGTGGTGAAAATAAAATATGACAGATAAAATCCAAATATTTAGGAATAAACTTAACCAATGATGTAAAGCACTTGTATTAAAAAAACTACAA
>JAQZBX010057824.1:0-17872 GCA_029593785.1 Cabassous unicinctus
TCATCTTATCCATTTCATAATCATTGGAATCTTCTATACTTGTCTTAGGTAAAACAATAATTATCAACCTAAAAAATTCTGAACTTACACGCTAAAAGTGAAATAAGAAATAGATGACATTTAACGGAAGACAAAATGGAGACCAAGTCTTTGAAATAATAACTGCCGTTTATTTTTTCCTGTGTCAGTTTAAGGCTTAAGGTAACAGCTGCTCCATCCTTTTCACTGCATATTTCTCCATCCCATCTCATTTTCTTTTATAATTTGCAATTGATATTTTTCTTTTTCTACTAGTAATCTAAGTCTCAGCCAGATGTCCCAAAGTGATAAATATGCATAGTCATACCATGTTCAGTCAACCATGTTTGACTGAACATGGTATGACAACCATGTTTGACTGAACCATGTTTCTCAAAACACTAAGGACACATGGGCACCATTCTTTTAGTCACTATTGTAAATGGTATTTTTTTCCTGATGTCAACCTCAGATTGAAACTTTCTAGTGTATAGAAACAATACTGATTTTTCGCTATTAATCTTGTATCCTGACACTCTGCTGATATCAGTTATTATCTCTAGCAGCATGGTGGTAGATTTTTCAGGACTTTCCAGGTATGGGAACATATCATCCACAAATAGCGAAGGTTTTATTTCTTCCTTTCTGATCTGGATGCCTTTTATTTCTTTTTCATCCCTGGTTGCTCTACCTAGAAACCTTAGGACTCTATTGAACAGCAGTGGTGACAGTGGGCATTCTTGTCTTGTTTCTGATCTCAACAGAAAGGTTTTCAGTCTTTCACCATTGACCACAATATTGGCTGTGAGATTTTCATGCATGGCCTTTAAAATATTGAGAAAGTTTCCTTCAATTCCTATCTTTTGTAGTATGTTTATCAAGAAATGATGCTGTATTTTTTCAAATGCATTTTCTGCATGAATTGTTAAGAACATGTAATTTTTCTTTGATATATTTATGTGAAATATTATACTGATTGATATTCTTGTGTTGAACCCCTCTTCTATGTCTTGTATAAAACCCAGTTGGTCATGAAAAATGAACCTTTTAATGTGTTGTTGGATTCAATTAGCAAGTATTCATTAGGGAAATGGGCCTGTAATATTCATTTTTATTAAAGTCTTTACCAATCTTTGTTATTAGTGTGATATTTGGCTTCATAGAATGAGTTTGGTAGCATTCCTTCTTGTTGAATATTTTTGAAAGAATTGGAGTACAAAAGACATTAAATCTTCTTTGAAAGCTTAGTGGAACTCACCTGTGAAACCATCTGGTTCTGGGCTTATTATTTTGTGGATCTGTTTGATGACAGTTTCAAACTCTTTTCTTGTGATTGGTTTGTTGATGTCTTCTATTTCTTCTAGGATAAGTGTACCTTGTTCATAGGTCCTAGGAATTTTTCCATTTCATCTGCATTGTCCTGTTTTTGGCATACAGTTGCTCATAATAGTCTTTTATGACGTTTTTCATTTTTGTGGTATCAGTGGTAATGACCCATTCTCATTTTTAATTTTCTTTATTTGCATCTTCTTGCTTTTTTTCTTTGTCAGTATAGCTAAAGATTTTTTATTTTATTTTATTAATCTTGAAGACCCAAAATTTGTTTTTGTTATTTCTCTGTATTTTTGTTTTGTTTTGTTTTCAATTTCATTTATTTCTGCTCTGATCTTTGTTATTTCATTAATTCTGCTTGTTTTGAGAAAAGCTTTCTGTTTTTTTTTTTCCTACTTCCTGCGGCTCTCTATTTAAGTCATAGATATTAGCTTTTTCTTCTTTTTTAAGGTAATCATTGAGAGCTATAAATTACGCTCTCAGAACTGTCTTCACCGCATATTGTTGTCAGGGTGCGGTGCAAAAGAAGAGTCAGACAAGTTGATGCATATGAAGAAGAGGGCTACAGCTCACTCAGGCAAAAAACAGCCCAGAGCTAACTGTGACCCTTTCTTTTATTTAGCTTAAAAACAAAGCATAAATTCTTCCCCCCTAACCTTGCTCTCCCACTATGTTTCTCTTACTACAGCAAGAACACTGCCTTCTCTGGCGGTCTACCAAGGAGCATAAGTATAAACATTGTTTCTAGCCCTAAATGCCTTAGTCTATCTAATATCTCAGCTTGGTGCGTGAGAGTGCTGCCTGTTCCTGTATTACTAGATAGTTTTTCTTAGGAATTTATACAGTAACTTCTTAGTGGCAGGTTTATCCCGCTCTGCTTCCTCCTACTGACGTCTGCAGTACCGAGAGACCTTGGAGACATTTATTAACGTGTCTCTGCCAGCAAGCATGCTTGTTGAATGCTTAACCCTTTATGCTCTGACTCTCAGCATCTTCTCCAACAATTGCATCCCATAGATAATGATATACTTTATTCTCATTTTCATTATCTGTAGATATATATTGATTTCTTGCACAGTTTCATCTTTGACCCATTCATTCTTTAAGAGTGTGTTGTTTATATCCATTTATTGGTGAATTTCCCTTTTTCTGCCTCTTATTGATTTCCAACTTTATTCTCATATGATCAGAAAAAGTACTTTGTATAATTTTGATCCTTTTAAATTTATTGAGGTCGCTTTGTAACCCAAAATATGGTCATTCCTGGAGAAATATGCATAAGCCCCTGATAAGAATGTATATCCAGCAGTTTTGGGGTGCAATGTTCTGTATATGTCTTAGGTTTTATTCATTTATCATATTATTCAACCTCTGTTTTTTATTGATTCTCTGTCCAGGTGTTCTATCCAATGTGGAAAGTCTTGTTTTCAAGTATCTCAGTATTATTGTTGAGACATCTATTTCTCCCTTCAGTTTGTCCATTGTTTGCCTCATGATATTTGAAGCATCCTGGTTATGTGAATACATATTTATTATTGTTATTTCCTCATTGTGAATTACCCCTTTTTTAATATATAATGTTCTTAGTTGTCTTTAATAACAGCTTTGCTTTTAAAGGGGCGATTTTTTCTAATCAGACTAAGTCTAGGAGTGATGCTAGGTTTTGGTTTATTAGCAGGCTATAGTATGGGTGTATTTCATACAATATAAGTATAGCTACATCAGCTTTTGTTTTTATTTACTGCATGTGTGGAATATAGTTTTCCAGGCATTTACTTTTAATCTATTGGTATCCTTGGTTCTAAGATGAGTCTCTTGTGGACAGCATATAGATGGCTCATATTTTCTTATCCATTCCACATCTTGTACTATTTTATTGGGGAGTTTAATCCTTTAACATTCAATGTTATTACTGTAAGGGCAATACTTACTTTACCCACTTAGACCTTTGGGGTTTATCTATCCTATCTTAATTTCACCACTCTTTTTTACACTTTAATTTTCTTTTACTACATAGTCTTTATTTCTAGACTATTTTCTGAGCCTCTCATCTTTTCTTTTCAGGTTGTAGCACTCCCTTCAGTATTTTCTGCAAAGCTGGTCTCTCATTTTCTGTTTATCTGAGAAATTTCTAAACTTATCCTCATTTTTGAAAGACAATCATGCCAAATATAAGATACCTGGCTGATAGTTTTCCTCTTGGAATATCTTAAGTATATCATACTACAGTCTTCTGGTCTCCATGGTTTCTGATGAGAAATTGGCACTTAATCTTATTGGCTATGCCTTGTGTGACAGTTTAATATTATTTATGAATTCCAAAAGAGATATAGATTATGTTTGTAAACTGCTCTGTTACTCTGGCCATGATGCAATTTGATTGTATTAGATTCAGTTGAGACCCACTGTTCAGGGAGAGTTTTGACACCTTAGTTTACAGAGAGGGTGGAGTACATTCCACAAGGGTTGGGAAGAGTGAAGCCAACACTTCAGTGATCTAAGAGGAGTGGACCTTTCCTCCATTGCTTGGGGAGAGTGAGATTGACACCCTATTGCTCTGAGAGGGGTAAGCCTGTCCCCCATAGATTAGGGAAGGCAAGTTGCCTATTCACTGTTCTAAGAGGGTTGGGTCTCTTGACCAGAGAATAGGGAGAATATTTCCACCACCTCACTGTACTATGGGGTTTGAGACTGTAACCCAGAGATTGATGAAAGAGTGGCCATCACCCCCAGTGTTCATGGAGGCTGAGGTTGGTGCTCAGTCACCACAAATTTGCTTGATAAGGGTGGAAACAAGGAAATCACCTTTGGGCAAACCTGTGGAAAGGATGAGAACCTGTGAGACCCCAAGGAGAAGAAAACATCATCTTGTGAATGACTCTCAGACTTTGAAATATAATTGAGTATGCTTTGTAGGTTTTTGGAAATATAGGGGTCCTGTGACTCATACTTCCCTCCCAAATTCTCCTTATGGTAATGCAAATGTTTATCTTATGTCTGTCCCTTTGTATATTGGAATAAAATTAATTGTTTTATAAGTTTCACAGGTCTACTGTCAGAGGGGACTTTGCCCCAAGATAAAGTGTGTTTCTATAAACTGATTGTGCTGTAATTTTGTACTTAGCATTGCTACTGAAATAAGAAATTTTAAAAATTATAATGTATTTTTGGAATCCAGAGAGTGGAGTGTGGCAGTTTGATATTATTTATGTGTTCGAAAAGGAAATATAAGTTGTGTTTGTAAACTGGTCTTTTCCTCTGTGTGTGATACCTTTTGATTGTATTAGATTCAGATGAGATGGCTTTGATTAAACTATGTTAAGATTAGGGCTTTGATTTGACCACATCAGTAGTGTAGCTCAGGGTTGAGTCTCTTCCCTCTTGGGCTATACAAATGGACAATCAATCAAGAAGGTACCCAGGAGAACCCAGAAGAAAATACACAGAAGTGAGAACTTTGTCAGCTTTGATCCTGTAGCCCAGGAAGAGAAATGAGCCATTTACCTGAGAGTTTACAACTGACCTTGTGAAGAGACCAGAGCAGCTGAGCCTGGAAGTAAATGAACCCTATGCCACTGTACAGCTGAGATTGGAAGAAGCTGGGCCTATGGAGCCTTAAGCAGTGAGAGGAAGGCTGAACATTTCCAGATGTTGCCCACTATCTTGCTTCAAACTGTGGCCATAGAGTTTCGTGAAGTATTAACCCTGAGTTGGACACTTTAGGGCCTCGTGACTGTCAGCTTTTCCTCAAATAAATACCTTTTATAAAAGCCAACAGATTCCTGGTACTTTCCATCAGCACCACTTTGACTGACTGATGTAACTTGCATATGATGCATCACTTTTCTCTTGCCACTCATTGAGATCTCTCTATGTCATTTGCATTTGACATTCTAATTAATATGTATCTTTGCATAGCTTTATTCAGATTTATTTGTATGGGAATATGTTGTGCTTATTGGATATGTATATCCTTCAATAGGTTTGGAAAATTTTCTACCATTATTCATTCAAATATTCATTCTGCCCCTTTTCTCTTTTATCTCTGGCACACACATGACATGTATGTTTGCACACCACTTACCACCCTTTATTTCCTTGAGACTCTGTTCAAATTTTTGCATTCTTTACTTTATTAGTTCTTTTGTATATTCACTTTGGAAGACCACGTCTTCAAGGTCATGGATCTCTCTTCTGCCTTTTCAAATGTGCTGTTATATGCCTCCAGGGTATTTTTCATTTCATTTTCTGTGTTTTTTACTACTATAAAATCTGATAATTCTCTATGATTGCTTTCAAATTCTTCTTTGTGCCCACACATTATCTTCTTAGTATCCTTATTATCTTAAGACATTTCATTGAATTTATTAAGGAGATTTGTTTTATTTTATTTTATTTTTACACAAAAGACCCCATCAATTTTATTTGTAATTACCAAAAACTGTAGACAATATAAACTTTCATCAATTGGTGGACAGATAAATCTATTCAATGAAATACTTCTCAGCAATAATAAAACAACAAGCAGAAGCAACAGCAAAAAACCTTTTTTTTTTGCATGTCACAAAAATTTTATTTTTTAATAAACTTAACTTTTTAAACAGTGTAGCAAACTCTTGATACATGCTATCATATGGATGAATCTCAAAATAATTATACCAAGAAAATAAGCCCAACAAAAAAAGTGCATATTGCACAATGCATTAAAATTCTAGGAAATGCGAACTAATGTATAGTGACAGAAAGCAGATCAGTTGTTTCCTGGGGAATGATGGTGAGTGGCATGTGGGGAGGGGCAGAGGGAAGGATGGCAAAGGGACAGGAGGACACTTGGGGATAACAGATATGTTCATTATCTAGCTGGTGGTGATGGTTTCCCAGGTGTATACTTAGGTCAACACTTACCAAATTGTACACTTTAAATATGTGCTGTTTTTTGCACACCAAGGATATCTCAGTTAAGACACTAAAAATATTTCTAGACTTTACATTCTAGAGATTCTGGCAGTTGAACTATTATTTTCTACATAATTACATCTTGGTAAAAACACTTTAGAACTTTATTTTTAAAGTTGCAAGAAGGAAATCACAAGGTATCAATAGTAGTCAACTGAAAAGAATGTTGTACGTTCGTGAAAAAATAAGTAGAGAGAAAATGAGGAATTGTAATTCTGTAAATGAAACCAAATCTGACATCATCTCAACAACAAATAAAACTGCATGAAGTCAGTCATTTGGTGTCTCCTGGTTGGTGGCTTCTGTCCTGCGTGTTGCTGTTGTTTCTGGAAGCAGAGCCCTCGGTTTCAGAACTGGACCATTGTCTGCAGTTCTTCTCCAAGCTTCTCTATTAGAGACTGAGACCCTACAAGAGCTGGTGATGAGACAAGTGGTCTTCCCTGACTAATGTCACACATCAGAAGGGCCGGGTTTCTGCACACCCTGCCACCATCAACAACCAGGGTGCGGTCTTCTTCTAGAAGGGGACCTAGCAAAAAATTTGTTGTCTCAGAGTCATTATCTTTGAGCTCATCGTCTGAATCTGAGCCTTGGGTCTTGAATGTTGAGGCACTGTTAGACTTCTCCAAATCACTTTCCTCAGAACTAGCATGAGCTGTCTATTGCCTATAAATCAAATGGGCTGCATTTAAGGCACTTTCTTCCTCCTGGACAAGAACTTCAACTCCTTCCAGTTCTTCCAGTTCTTCCAGTTACAATCCCAACTGGGCCTTTGTAAGGGAAACTTTCTTTAAGGCTTCTGCAAGAGCTGCCAACTTTTTGGACTTGGCTTTCTGAATCCACACACAGTAGTCTGAGGTGTAGAGATTATTTAAAATGTAAGCTGGATCACTTTCCTGAAAAATTTTATGAATATCCGGGACACATTTTAGAACTGCACTTTTACCTAGTTACAGTATCTTTATAATATCTCTGTAGACTTCATCACCAGCTTGAAATGATTATAAAGTAGGTAGCACAAAACTGTTCTTCCAAAAGACACCAGGATTTCATGAACATTAGTCCAAGTCTCAAACCAGCACAGTGTTGGACTCAATTTTCTGATATCCCAAGCAGATTCAACATTCTTCTCTCCTTCAGTGACACATGTTTCATAGTAATGTGGCAAGAGGATATCAATCAATCCATAGTACACTTGACGATGGGCTCACTTATCCAGCAGGTAAGATGTATTGACAAATTTTCATAGTTGCTATTTCTCTTTTTCAGAAAAAGACACTAATGCAGCAAGATTGTCCCTAAATTGGCCATCATTTTTTAATATTTATCAGTCCACGAATGATTATACTTCAAAACCTGTTCAACTGCTTCATCTTCAAAAAAGTTGGCTAGTTAATGATCAGGATCAAATTTTGCCAGCTCAGCAGCCAGGCCTTTCTGCTGTCTTTCTGCTGCGGGTATGAAATCTGCATCCTTGATATGAATAACATCACTTAATTCATCCTGTAACCGCTGAAACACGCCTGAACTTAAATTTCCAAATGTACTTGGTAGTTTCTCAGAGAGACTGGGGAAACATAACCTCCCACCTATATTATGGAGAATCTATTTCATTATTTTTGAAAGTGTCTCTTGCTCATTTGACACAAAATCAGGGTTTTGAAATGGGAAGAGACATTTTCTCTTCAAGTGATTCAGGAAAATTTCATTGCATTAAAAATTTTTATTTATTTTCTTATGGGACACTCACTCTTAAAAGAAATATCAAAGTATTTTCTGCTTTGGTGTTTTGATTTAAAATTTGAAGACAGAAACTAAAAGTTTTGGAATAGATTTTAAACTCTTTTTTTCCAATATGATGAAATGAACACTTTCTTCTTTCTTACTATCAGCATCCTCACTTCAGTGGTGCTAATGAGAATATCCTGTGGATTCATCTCATTGAAATGGACATCAGACTCCACACTCCAAAGTACTTGCTATTCATTAAATTCTACTTAGTTAATATGATATATATCTCTTCCAATTTGCCTAAGATGACACTAATTTCTTTCACATAGTAAGACCATTACGTTTTGGGGCAGCAATATTCAAACCTCCATGTTTTCAGCCACACTTTAGTTTATCCTGTGCTCTTGAGCAAAACAATTTGTGCATGGACACATGGGCAAGAGTGAGTAGTTCCATCAAATTTTTAGTACACACTTTGTGTGTATTCTAAATTCCATTAACCATTTTTTTCCTTTGAAATTCCATCACTGTTGCCATTATTGTGTCAAGAAACTTCCCTGTATCAGAAAGCCTTGCTATTGTTTTGCTACGATTCATGGCCATTGTAACTTCCTATGCCCATGTGTTCACTGTGGTGCTCCAGGTGAACCTCAGTGAAGGACAGACAATGCTGTTTCCACTTGTTCAACCCAAGTGATTGTGGCAGTTATATTCTATGGACTACACTCTACCAGTTTGGGGCCATATTCTTTACGCACAAATGAACAGGATAAACTGGCCCAGTGTTCTACACCATTATTACACCTCTTCTAAGTATATTTACCTACACCTTGAGTAATAAGGAAATCAAGAAGTCCATGAGACTTTTGAGGAAATGAAATGTTTACCAATGTGACTTTAGCAACCATTAAAAAAAAAACAACACCTAATTTTATTTACCTATTCTCACAAACATTAGCAAAACATAGACCCTTGTGAAAAAAAATTTCAAATACTCTAAAATAATACTAAACAAAGCTCTAACAATTGGAACATAGTGAGAGTTACCAGCCCAACTGGTTTTATTATAATATATTGTGGGCATACATACTAACATAGTAAAAATGAGTTTTTATTTAAGTAATCCTCAAAGGGAATCTTAAAAGAGAAAAATCACAAAGGAATAAATTGTAGCAATCAATTCTATGCATGTTTAATAAACATCAGTTGATTTTTTCCCAGCACTTCCTTCATTCACTCCTATCTATTCTTCTGGAGTTACTAGCATCTTTGATCTGAAAAATGTAGAAAAATTACAAAGCTCTGTCCAGGGCGGTAGTCTTCATTAACAGTAGCCTGAAGGGGATAGAAAATTCTATTGAAGAATCTGAGTTTTGGATGTGACAACCCAGTTTTTGTTTTGTTTTGTTTTGTTTTTCCCTCTTGGTGGCAATGCTCCAATATGGGTTCATCAATTGTAACAAATGTACCACACTAATGAAGAATGTGGTTAATGTGGGCAAGTGTGGGAGGTGTAGGGAGTAAGGCAAATGGAAACCCCCTATATTTCATATGTAACATTTATGTAATCTAAAGTGTTTTTAAATTTAAAAATCAACCACTTTTTGATTTTGATTCCATAACATAAAAACTCTTGACTAGTTTACTGACTGGAAAGATGTAGACTCCAAGAAATGTTTACTTAATAAATTCATTGATAAGTATCTTCATTCCTCCTGTATTGAGAAATTTAAAAATATAAGAAATATAATCTAGTCAAATACATAATATCAGATTATCTATAAAATATCCAAATTGTTATGTAGTCAAAGTATACAATCTACTTATTCACTTTTTTCTTTCTCTTTCTTTCTCTTTTTTTCTTTATTTTTCTTTTATTTTCCCTTTCCTGTGTCTTTTTATTTCTTTCTTTAATATTGGAAACTTATGGTCATAATGAATAAAAATATCCAGAACCTTCTTCCAGAAATTTTTATGTGGGCATAGAAACTTAAAATGTTTGGGTGTATACCTAAAAATAAATTGCTTGGCCATAGTTAATGTAGACAAATGTTTAACTCTAACAGAAACTTACAAACTGTTTTCTGAATTTTCTGAAATAATTGTGAATGTTTCATATTCTAATCAGAAATTATTGAGATTATATTGGTACTTGAGTGCTGATGATAATTAATGGACTTACCAGAAGATATTGAAGATGTTCCCCTACATTTTTTTCCAGGATTTTTATGGTTCTAGATTTCATATTAGGTCTTTGATATATTTTGAGTTCATATTCATATAAGATTTGAGATATGGGTTCTCCTTTCTTTTTAATATGGATATTCACTTCCTCCAGCACCATTTGTTGAATAGACTGTTCTAACCTAGTTGGGTGAGTTTGTCAGCCTTGTCAAAAATCACTTAACTATAAATGTGATGGTCTATTTCTGAACAATCAATTCAATTCCATTGGTCAATATGTCTATCTTTATGCCAGTACCATGCTTAGTTTTTTACCATTAAAGTGAAGTAATATGCTTTAAAATAAGGATATAAGAGTCTTTGTTCTTCTTTCTCATGATATTTTTGGCTCTCCAAGGCCCCTTACCTTCTAAATAAATTTGATAATTGACTTTTCCGTTTCTGAAAAAAGAGTTGTTAGGAATTTTGTGATTGTATGGAATATGTAAATTAATTCATGATTAATTTGATATCTCAGCAACAATTGGTGTTCCAGTCCATTGGCATGGAATATCCTTCCATTTATTTATGTCATCTTTGATTTCGTTTAGCAATGTTTTGTAGTTTTCTGGATTTAGGTCCTTTTTGTCCTTGGTGAAGTTTATTCCTATATATTTGGCTGTTTTAGTCACTATTGTAAATGGAAATGTTTTCCTCACTTCCTTATCAGATTACTCAATGGTAGTGGGAACGCTACTAATTTTTGAGTATTAACCTTGAACTCTACCACTTTGCTGAATTCATTTATTTGCTATACTATCTTTGTTGTGGGTTTTTTAGATTTCCTAGGTATAGAATCATGTCACGACTGAATAGTGAGAGTTTTACTTCTTCTTTTCTTATTTCGATGTCTTTTATTTCTTTTTATTACCTAATTCCTCTTACTAGAAATACTAGCACAAAATTGAATAAAAGTGGTGACAGTGGGAGTCCTTGTCTTCTTCCAGATTTCAATGGAAAAGCTTTCAGTCTTTCCCTGTTAAGAACAATGTTTCTTCCTTGCCTACCTTTAAGGTTGTTTTTATCAAAAAAATTATCTGAGTTTGTCAAAAGACTTTTCTGTATCAATTGACAGGATCATGTGATTTTCTTCTTCAGTTTATTAATGTGGTGTATTACACTGTTTGATTTTCTTATGTTGAAAAACCTTTGAATTCATGGAATAAAAACAAGCTTGATTGTGATGTATAACTCTTTTAATGTGCTTTTGGATTTGATTGCAAGTATTTTGTTGAGGATATTTGCCTGCATATTCATTAGAGAAATTGGTCTGTAATTTTATATTTTTGTAGTGTCTTTATCTGGCTTTCCTGTTAGGGTGATATTGGCCTTACAGAATGAAGTTGGTAGTATCACCTCCTGTTCAATTTTTAGCAAGAGTTTGAGCAAGATTTTTCCTAAATCTTCTGTTAATGATTGATAGAATTAACCTCTGAAGGAATCTTGTCTGTACTTTTCATTTTTGGAAGGTTTTGATAACTAATTCTATCTCTTTACTTGTGATTGACTTGTTGAGGTCTTCTACTACTTCTATGGTCAGTGTAGTTTGTATGTTTCTAGGAATTTGTCCATCTCATGTAGGTTGTCTAGTTTGGTGGCATGTAGTTGTTAATAGTACTATCTTATGAACTCTTTGATAACTAGGGTTTTCTTTAGTGATGTTGCCGTTATCAGTTATTATTTTATTTATTTTTGTCTTCTATTTTCCTCTTTGTCAGTCTAGCTAAGGATTTGTCAATTTTGTTGTCATCTTGAAAACCAAACTATTGCTTTTGTAAATTCTCTTTATTTATTTTTATTTTGTTCTCCATTTCATTTATTTCTCCTCTAAACTTTGTAGTTTCTTTCCTTTTGATTGCATCAATGACAATCTAATGAGGTACAGAGCATGTCCAAGTAGGCCTAGGGATAGCAACAAGAGAGGCACCATAATATTCTTGTTTTCTTTTGCCTGCCATTATATGTCACTCTTCAGTGTACCTTTCCATGAAGGTGGTACTTTCAACCTCTACTGACTTGTGTTTTTGAGCTGGTTAGAGTCATAATTCACAGCAGGGCCCTACTAGTTAAACTCACTGGAGAGAAGCACACTCAACCCTCCACTGCATTGTCTCTCTTCCAA
Organism: Cabassous unicinctus; assembly: GCA_029593785.1. Lineage (NCBI taxonomy): Eukaryota > Metazoa > Chordata > Mammalia > Cingulata > Chlamyphoridae > Cabassous > Cabassous unicinctus. The sequence goes on from JAQZBX010057824.1 coordinate 12,383, forward strand.
GAGAGGATTATGTCTGTTCCCCTCTCAGTGGGCCACCATCAGCCAAAGTCAACTAATAGATGGTAAAGCAAAATGGCCACCAATGTCTGCTAAGGTCTCTGCCTTTCTGCAGCTGTAGGCAAGTTCGGCATAGGACGTTATTTTCATACTGGACTTTCTCTCTCTCTCTCTCTTTCTCTGGGATTCAGCCTTTTGAGCCTCTCAGGATCATCTAACACTGAAGCTCAGTTGTAGTTGAAGTCTCTCTTGTATGGCAGGATCAAGTATGGTAACTACCTTTTTCCCATGTCTGTATGTCTCTGTGTCTCCATTTTTCACTAGACCCTGCAAAAGGGCAGAGACTCAACTTGAGTAATGCTTCACTGACATAAGCCAGGCAAAATTGTCTCACACAGAAATGGATTAATTCTACTTAAGGGATTCATAAAATAATTTCAATCTGTCACATTTCATCCTTTGAATTCCCAAAAGATATGTCTTCCATATGCAAAATACATTCATTACATCACGATATTCCCAAAATCTTAAATCATTTCAGTAGAAAATGTTAAGTATGAAATCATATAAAAATCAATTATAGGCATGCAGTTTGTTTTGGGGAAACATTCTCTCTGGATGTAGACCTGTGAAATTTAGAAAACAAGTTATCTTCTTCTAATACATTAAGGAGAGACACAGATAGGATAAACATTAGCATTATGATAAGGAGAAATTGGGATGGAAACATGTCTCATGGGTCCCCAACAGTTCCAAAAAAACTGCAGGGCTTACCCCAATAGATTTAAAAGTCTGAAAGTCATCCTTAAAATAATGGTTTCTTCTCCTCAGGGCTTAATGGGGACCTACCCTTTCCACAGGCTTGCCCAATGGCAATTTTTTAGGTTCTACCCTCATCAGGCATGTAGATTATGAATGAACTCCAGACATCACCTTTCAAGAACATTAGAGTGACAGTCACACTTTCCCCAATTTTGTAGTACAGTCTCAACACCCTTAGCACAGTGATGAGGCAGCAACATTCTATCTAATCTCTAGCATACAGGCTCAGCCCCTTCAGAATATTGTGGTGGTGACCTGACTGTCTCCAACCTATGGGGAATACGTCCAAAGCCCTCATAGAAGTGGGATGGTGACCTAACTAACCCCAACCACCCATGAATGCACTCTAACCTGTCTATAGCCTGGAGTGGCCAAACTCTCCCTGAGCAATGGGTTGAATTATCCACCCTTCTCAAATGCGGAGCAAACTCATTCTTTCTATACACATGGGTGAGGTCCCTCTCTAGTTCTAAGGAGATGTCTTAATTCCAGACCTTAGCTTCCACAGTTTTCCTCTTGAACCTATTTTTTCCTTCAATCTCTCCCCTCTTTGTTCCTTTTATTCCAAGCTGACAGTTGGTTCCTTCATACAGATCTCACTAAATCTTGTTAGATTTGAATGCATAATGCAGAGCTATAAGCCATCAGACAGTAAAACTTTTCACAATTCCTTTCTGGATAATAGCATTTCCAATTATTACTTACAAATTGCCAGTTTAGTAAAGTTGTCACATGGGCCACAATATTCTGGGGGATGGTTATTAGAAGCTTGCAATTTCCCAAATCATTCTCTGGTTCCTTTGTGTCCAGCAGTTTAGTTCTCATTTTCTCTGTTTTCTCTTGCATTTTCTATAAGCTTCAAGGAGAATCCAGGCCACATTTTGCCACATTTACTTTGGAAATCTCCTGACCTAAATGTCCAAGCTCATCATTTTTAAATTCTGCCTTTCATCTAATATAAGGAGTCCAGTTTGCCAAGTTCCCTGAAACTTTAAAAGAAAGATAACTTTCCTCCAGTTTCCAATAAAATTTTCATTTCTTTCTAAAGTCTTATCAGATATATCTTTATGGTTCATATTCCTACCAACAGTCTCTTCCCAGGAATCTATCCATTTTCTATCCAGCATCTCACAATTCCTCCAAAAAAATACCCTTTAACCATTTATAAAACCATTCCAGAATTTTAGATAATTTTAGCAGCATGACCCCTCTCCTGTTACCAATTTCTGTTTTAGTTTGCCAAAGGGCTGCCCTCTCAAAGTACCAGAAGTAAGTTGGCTTTTATACAATGGATTTATTTGGGGTAAAAGCTCACATTCTAAGGCCATGAGAAGTCCAAATCAAGACACCATAAGCGGGCATGCTCACCAAAGTCAGCTAACCCATGGCTAAGTAAGATGGCCACCAAACTCTGCCAAGATCTCTGCTTTTCTGCAGCTGTAGGCAAGACTGGCTTATGGCTTTAACTCTTACCAGGCATTCTCTTTCTTTCTGGATGTCAGAGCTTTAAGCCTCTACAGGTTTCTTACTTTGCTGCTCATCTAAGGGTGAAACCTCTCTTACATGGCAAGATCAAATATGGTGGCTTCTTTTTTCTGTATCTGTCTTTCTCTGTGTCTCCAATTTTATCAGACCCAGCAAAAGGACAGAGACTCGACTTGAGTCACTCTCCCTGATATAACCAAATCAAAATTCTCACACCAACAGAAATGGATTATTTCTTCATTTGGAATTTATTAAAAATTTCAAATTGCCACACAAAGCAGGTATTCTTTGGAACATGCATAAAAAAACATTAATTTTTATTTTTAAAAGGTATGAATTATGTTATATTATTCATATATTTAAATGATTTATCTTTAACTCAGAAACCATTTTTACTAGCTACACTCATTGAGAGTGATGAACAAGAATTCTGTCTTATACTTTCTAATTCAGTAATCTTCCCACTAGATGAAGATTATGTATTGGGAAAAACTTTTATTTGAAAATAAGTGCTAGATTAGTATACATACATGAATTTATATATTTTTCATTATAAGATCAAGGCAAAGGATTAGAAGATCTCTAGAATATGTTCTCTCAAAATTATCTTTATAAAATCTATCAGTAATGGGGTACTTTTCATATGGGCCAAGTTTTAGTCCAATAGGTCATATGACAGATATTGTCATAGTTTTAGATAATGATTCAATTTCAGCATTTTGAAATTTCAGCACACTTCTAAGATGTTTTCTTCTGTTTAATAACATTCTTTTCCATTAACATTTGGGACATTTGTTTTAAAATATCTTCATTTTTTAATATATTTTACCTCTCTGTACAGTCTACTGTTGTAAATGTTATTCTTCATTTCTGTTATAGTGTTTTGATGTATACTATATCCATTAATTCTTAGAGTTTCCATCTATATGCTTATATTTCTCTTATGTTCTCATATTATTGTCCATGTGTTCCATAGAAACTTCATATACAATCATAATTATTTAAAAATCCCTCTCTGATAATTATAATATCTGCATTTTATCTGAGTTGTATTCTGATGCCAACTTTGTCCTTTCAGAATGTGTTTCTTGCCTTTTAGCATGCAATTTTTATTTGATAACTGTGTTGGTATGAGTCATTTTCTCCAATAAAACAGATGTAATTAAACTTAATTTGCATTTCTGTAAATGTGAAAAGATTTTAAAAATCTTTTTTTATGTTAAAGTGAATTATGGTATGAATTTACTCTGATCACTAATTTCTTTTTCTTCCCTATTCTTTTTTCACAGCTCTACTTTGGTATTTGGTTCAACTTATTATGAATTTAAAATTAGTCAGGTTAAGTTATCAAAATCGTTCCAGGGATTCCCTAATAGGTTGCAAAATTTCTCCCAGGAGATGGGAATAGAGGGCACTTAAAGTGGTTTTCTCTGTGCAAGTCCAGGCTGGCCAGCAGACAACACTCCTCAGTGCACCTTTCCACTGAGGTTTCTCTTTCCAGCCCCACTTTCCTGTGCTTTGGTCTGGCCAGAGCCAAGATTCAAAGCAGGCTCTGCTGGCTGAATTCACTGAAAAGAAACCTTCTGACTTCCCACCCCTCTTTCCTTGTAACAGCTGACGGGGAGAAATATATCTGTTCCTCTCGGTCTGTTGCAGTAAGTCAGGGCTTCTACCCTGGCTTAATATCTTGAGGGTGGGGGTTAGGAAAACTTCTCTGCCACCAGGGGAATGTACCTCATGTTTATTGTTTTGGGTTACTTGTCTCTCTGTACATCAGCCTCTTGGGAGTTGTGTAGCACTGTCTTGGCCTACTGAAACACAAAACGGGTCTCTCAGCAAGCTTTTGGCCCTTTCAACATTTTTAAAAAATTTTAATACTTTTTTAAATTTTTTAAATACCTTAGATTACATAAATACTACATAAAATTTAGAAGGTTCCCATATGTCCCAAACCCTACCACTCCCAATCTTTACCAAATTAACAACATACTTCACTAGTTTGGTACATTTCCTATAATTGATGAACACATGTTGGAGCATTGCCACTAAGCATAGATGATTGTTTGCATTATGGATTAAACTCTGTTCTGCACAATTTTGTAAGTTATGGCAAAATATAAAATGACCTGTATCCATCATTGCAACATCATTCAGGACAATTCCAATGTACCAAATATGCCCCCATATTACAACTATATTTCTACCTTCCAACACTCAGAACCCTCCATAGCAACTGCCCCCACATCAATGAGAAAACTTCTTCCATTGCTGGAATAACAATAAGTGTATAGTAGAATAACTGTAAGTTTACTCAAGTCCAATGTTCATTCCCCAATCCTGAGGATCTGGGGTGGTGGTGCCCACTCTGCTTCTAATTGAGAGGGAACTCAGATCCCAAGGGGCTGATGCATGGAAATATCTTGCTTGCAGTTGCAGACTCTCTCTGTTCCTTGGGATGTGCAATGACCATCATCATCTCCTTGATAGTTGTCCTGGGTGAGTCCAATGAATTGGAGAGAAGGTGTTGTTACTCTGTTGAGATTTAGGGCTCAACTAGCACATGGAAAGCCCAAAGATTTAAGTCATTGGGCATACAACTATCAAGTCTAATACTAACTATAGTTTCAAATAGGAGGGGCAAAAGAGCCATATGTAGGGAAAACACAAATGAGTCCAACTTTGTCACACTGGGGAGTATAATTCCAAAGTAAGACCCACTTTCAGGGCACCAAACTCCAGAGCTGTCTGCCCTGATTATAGTGTCTGGATGTCTCTAGAGCCCTCAGGAGACCTGCTATTTGAGGCAATATTTACTGTGGGAGTCAATGATATTCTGCTGAGACATGCTTAAGTGGAACCTCTGGGTTGACCTATTCACTCACTTTGAAATCTCTGAGCTATTAAAACTCATTTGTATTTACCATTTCTATCTTTTGCTTAAAGTCTTTTTCCAGGTGCATTACTAGTTGGTGCTTGGTAATAATCACTCAGTGCCAGGAGCTCTCATCCTCTGGGGTCATGTCCCATGCTGGGGGGAAGGTAATGCACATATATGCTGAGTTTGGCTGAGAGACAGGTCACATTTGAGCAACAAGTAGGCTCCAGAAGGTAAGTCATAGGCAATGTAAAATACTAGTCCAAGTTTCAATTTCAACAGTAAAGGTTCATAAGTACAGTCATCAATAT
>JAQZBX010057825.1:0-17879 GCA_029593785.1 Cabassous unicinctus
GTGTGTGCATGTGAATGTTGCACGGTTTCTACAAGCAGGCTGCAGTGTTACTCCCACTGACAGAGCATGAGACGGAGCCCGGGGAGTTTATACCTGCTGCTACTAATTCATTTACTTATTTCACAAGTACTTACTCTGTACCAGAGACTATTCTAAGCCCTTTACAAATATCACCTCTTTTGATCCTTAAAATAATCCTGTGGAGTAGATGTTATGATCATCATTCCAGGTTTACAGGTGAAGAAACAGAGGCGCACAGTGGCATTGAGTAATTTGTCCGAGGTCCTTCACCAGGGAGGGGAGACACAGGACCACCAGGATTTGAACCCAGGCAATCTGGCTCCCCAGCTCATGTCCATAACTCGGCACTGCTGAGCACCTGGTAAATGGGCAGATCTTTTCATCTCTGAGACAAAAGGCCATCTTTCCAAAATAGATAAAATTCACATTTCAGTCAATATATTTTTGCAATGATCATTAGAGAGTATTTGCAACTATTTGAATTATTGCAGATTGGGAATTAGGGGTTATCATCACTGCTTCAAGATACTCTCCCAATGAATGTTATAGAAATGGTGTGTGTGTGTGTGTGTGTGTGTGTGTGTATGTGTGTGTGTGTGTGTGTTGAAAGTAGGAGGGTTATTACAAGATCCTTTTTTACTCTCCAGTTCCATCCAGTGATGGCAGTAAAATGTGGAGAGAAAACGCCAGTTGGGCCACTCCACCAGCGGGTGCCTCTCACGTGGGAAAGCATCCTTAAACCTGGGCCTTTCCTGCTGGTAAAGCCATCAGCGCCCCCAGGGCAAGCAGTTCCCAGTTCTCCGCAGGCCATTGCTGGAAATGCGCAAACATGGCCGGCAAAGTTTAATTTGGCTCTTGGCATCACGAGTTCAAAGTCAGTCATCAAACCTGAATATTCTAGAACAACCCAGGATAGTTCAGATATTCTGCCCCATTGGCCCCACAAAGAAACCCATACTTTTCAGTCTAACCACTCCTTTTCTGCAGAAAATATGGTCCCTGAAAATGCTGGGGACAAGGCTCAGGCAATACTTTCAATATCTCAAATTAAATAGTTCCTTTCTGAACTCCGTAACGGTACCACTTTGTATTTCTCTGGATCCCTTCTACAGGGAGCACTAAGCTTGCTGAGTGTAAGTTATCCTTGTGACATCCCCGTGATGTTACTTGTTTCAACAGACAGTTTCACAGATGAAGAAATTGGGTTATATTTGACAATCCTTTAAATGATTTGAAAATGAAAAATAGTATGTGCGATTAAGATATCTTTGATGAGAAGATCCAAAGAATCCACACCCTCTTTGGATTTCCAGCCATATTAAGACAAAAATGGCTTTACCCAGAGCCTCTCCTTCTCCAGCAGCCTCAGACCTGGGTCAGAAGGTGTGGTCACTGTGGAGTATCTCACAGGGGAAGCCGGCACATGCTGAGGGCACCAGCACCAGCAGGCATGTTCATGCACACACACAGAGAAAAGAGAAAATTTAAAGTAATTTTAAGACTTCAAAAAATTGAAACTGTGATTATGTGGAAAATTACTCATTTGGAGGACTTTCTTATACATATTTTGGAGTTTCCTATGTATGGGTCTACACTGGATTACATGCCTTGTGGTTGGAGATGGGGGGAGAGCATAGTCTTTTCAGAGCTACTTTGATGTGACCCTGCTAATGACTGGACCTTGTTTTGGGGAGTTCACCGTCACCAGAATTGCTCCTCGTAAAGGGCAGCTGTTGACTGTGATCATGTCAATCTTGCCCTAAGAACAGTGTTGACTATATTAGTCCCAAAAGCTGGGGACTCCACTCCTTAACCTCCACATGTGGGGCCATTGGAAGAAACGTTTCCAGTAGGTGAGTCCAAGTACAAGAATGTTTCTTGTCCTGGAAAAAAGTTTATTGTGGCTATGTCAATGAGTTCCCACAGTTTTGATCAAAATAGTTCAGGCCTAGGCTAAATGCATGAATTGTTCAGGGATTCCACGGTTCTTTAGCAGGAGAGCTAGAACTTGAACCAGACTTTTCCAATCCCGAGGCCACCATGCAGGCCAGCGGTGGTCAAAGCCTTGATGGCTGAGGAGCCATTTGAGTTCATTTGCAGGCCCAGGGGCCACACACTCACAATGGGACTTGGAATGAGAGTTAGAGGCAATAGAGCGGACATCCAGTCACCATGCCTTCTGGGCCAGACTGTTTTATTCTGCCAGCACCTCCTTGGGCTCCTGGCACAGTTTGAAAATGACTTTATCGCACATAGTCTTATTGTTATTATTAATATTAATTCGTGTTGCTGGTTGACCAGTTGTTGTTAGCATTGCAGAAACCTCTTCTTTACTTCCTGGTCATGTTTCCATCTTAGTATCAGCAGGACTTGAGGTCAAAGGCACAGCATGCCTTTCGGGGTCTCGCCTGAGCTGCCCGCTACATTTCCACACAGACATCCCACCACCGAGCTAACGTGCAAGCACCCAGCCAGCATCTGTAGGGCAAATGGACACGTGGTCAGTTTAAGGGCTGCTCCCTGGTCATCAGCACGAGTCCACGCCTCGGGCACTGTGTTTCCCAGCAGAGTCAGCCCCTCGGTCAGGAAACTGTCTGGGGAGAGAGGAGGTGGCCTTCTTACTGACTCGCTTTGACAGTAGCAGCCGGCGTTCCTGGTAACCGGGGAAATTTCTTCTGCTTTCTTGCAGCTGCTCTACTTTCTGCTGAGCGCCGTGGCCGCCACGGCGTGCGTGCTGGCCGTGGCCTTCGCTGCCCACCATCACGCGCAGCTCGCCCAGTTCGCCTGCGAGACGGCGCTCGACTCCTGCCGCTGCAAGCTGCCATCCTCCGAGCCGCTCGGCAGGACCTTTGTCTACCGGGACGTCGCTGACTGCAGCAGCGTCACGGGCACCTTCAAGCTCTTCTTACTCATCCAGATGATTCTGAACTCGGTCTGCAGCCTCGTGTGCCTGCTGGCCTGCTTTGTGATGTGGAAGCACAGGTACCAGGTCTTCCACGTGGGCGTGAGGATGTGCTCCCTGACAGCCGCCCAAGGCCAGCAGCCCAAGGTCTGACGTCCTTGCCCGAAGGTGGGAGAGAAGACAGCACTCTGACTAGCTGAGGGTAAAAAGATAAAAAAATGACAGGAAGGAAAAAACACCTCTTTTAACAACGAATAACATTCACTGGTTCTAAATGAGTATTTTTATATTTTTCAGGAACTTAAGGCACATTTCTTTAAGTTTCTATAGCATTTTAAAAAAGTTATTGGGGGGATACAAGATCCAAATAGACTTTGGGATACTGAAAGGATACTGAGTAGAAAGAATGGCGTAGGCCTATCTTTGCGTTCTGGAGGTTTATCCGCTCGTTACGTAATCTTTCTTGCCCAGTTTGATGGTGTGAACTGGCCTTTTGAAGAGTCCTCCTCCAGTCCTCCAGTCTTGGAGGAGGGGAGGGGATGGGGCAAGAGCTGAAAGACCAGGTCGAATGTCTTATTTTCCCTGGTGGGGACGTTTAAAGGCATTACAAAGCTTAAAGGAGCAGAGGAGAGAAGGAAGAGCCTTGGCAATTAGGCTAAATAATTATAAACACCTGGGTGGGGGCGGCGGCCTCTTCTGTCCCGCTGCCTTAGGTTGGCACTGTACGGAAATCGCTATGAAATGCTTTGCATGATTATCTGCTTCTCAATAATTGAAAGGTGGTAGCAGTTATATTCTTAATGATATAGAAGGTTTAAAAATAATTACGTTATGCTTCTATTCTATTTTATAAAACAAATCATTAAAACTAATTGCTAGCTAATTGTTAATTATAATTATGCTCAGAAGTCTATTTAATGAGCTCTAGACGTACTTAGGCAGCACTGTCGGCGTTAGGAGAAATTACTCTCACAAGAGGGGAAGCCTAAAGATTCTCTCTTCTGCCAGCCAAGCTTTAAAAGGGGAAAAATATTAATAGCTCAGGTTAAATAAAAACACTCATTTAAACAAACACAAGAGCATTTGTAATGGGAAATGCTTACACAAATATCATATTTGTGATATGTTGAAAAGTATCTCTCTTGGCAGCTAAGTACTTTTGAGGAAGACTGGGTAATGTTGATGTGTGCTATTCATGAAACTGTATTTGACACGAAATCCTATTTTTGATTTGTATGCATGGTCAACCCAGAGACTTGAGACCATGTTTTGAAGGTCTATTTGAGCAGTATGTCCATTGGAGAGTAGTTTTTGTTTTATTTTTAAGTGACCATGACTTAACAAAGCACAAATACCCTATAATGGAGGAGACTTCTTTTTCTTATTGCTATTATTAAATTCTGAAGAATATCAGTGTTTTAAGGAAGGAGGTCAAATTCATGGGAATTTGAACAGCGTAAATGTTATCACAAACCTTCTCAAGTAGAATGCTCTGTCGAGAGCAGAAATTCAAGATGATGGCTGAGCTCGATTTGCCTCTCCACATGGCCTGTTGATATACTTACTAATCATGAAATTCTACCCTAAAAGAAAAACACATTCTTGTTTACCTGAGAAGCTAGGCAACTAAGTCCATTGATTGTGATAATGGTGTCAATTTCTGTGCAATATAAATATCCAAATGAAAAGGAAAATGTTGTCAGTGAGTTGGAGGATTGTAAACATTTTTTTTTATGTCCTCCAGATAAAACGCCCGATTAACAGATGTTAAAATTGCTCATGTTTTGACTTGCTTTACAAATGGCCTATGTACATGTGGCCAAGATGCGTGGGCACGTCTGGGGGATGGGACGTGGGAGCAGGAGGTTCCACCACACGCAGAAGTTATACCTCCAGAATCCCGAGCATCCCCATGATGCCCTAAAACATACTTTGTGCCGAGTGAAAAAATCCCAATAACTGAACCCACTGTGACTGTTGCCAGAGTCTCCTACACAAAAGAAGCCTGAAATGCTGTAGGCTTCTCTACCAAGGGTGAGAAACTGGGGCTTTAAAGCCACTTTCCATGAATCTGCCATGGCTGGAAGCACAGCTTGAATATCTTTCACTACTTTTTATAGCAAACACTACAGGTTTTTATATTAGAAAATTAAAATACTACACATCTTTAAGGTGCTCTATGCTTTACAAGTGATTCACGGGGTATTTCAAATGACAAAGTGACTTCAGCTTATGTGCTTTCTTTTTCTAAATAATATAACTAACGAGAGCTGGCATCTGATAGTAGGAGCGTATATATAATTCATATATGTTTAAAGCATGTATCATACATATGTATCTATGTATGCTTTAAATGAGGAGGTTACTGTTGTGTGATTAAATGTCTTAAATCCCCAAAGGAAACAAATATCTTAAATGAGTAGAAGGAACAAAACCCACAACAATAAAAAACAAAACAGATGCTGCAAACTCCCTGTGTGTTGATATGCAGAAGAATTGTGTCGCACGAATAACAAACTGCTTTGGGCTGGATTTGAAGTGTTTTGCAAATATTGAAGTTACAGTAACCGCAACAGAAAAGGGACAGATACACAGCTTTACACTTCGCAAAATGTTAACATTTAAAATCTGTCAAGGAGCCGAGATGGTGACTGTGTCTTCTAAACCATGAAACAGTACGATTTGCTCAACCCTCCTCCTCCACCTCCTCCAGGAGAGTTAAATGAATCAAGACTCTGGAAAGAGGGGAGCAGCCGGGACCTGGCAGGACTTGAAATAGGAGGAATACAGCAGCCTAAGTGGACAGACTTTGTAGCGGAGCCCCCTCCCTCGTCTGTGCCTTCACGGGCCGGCCATCTGTGCCTCCCGCGCTGTCCAAATCTGCGTGGGCAGCTCCTTGGAGCCGTGCCTGAAAATACAGTTCCACCGGCCCTGGAAACTGTAGTCACGTGACAGGCCTAAGTTATTTTCCTCTCTGGATTGAATGTTGTCTGTTCTCCTCCGAGGGGCTCCCAGCTGCACACCGCGGCTGCATGTGTGTTTTCTATTCATGTCCAGGACATCAGAGTCCTTTACTAGTCTTGCAGTACTTCTAGAATATGTTTACAGATTTTTAGTAAAGGATGTAGATCCAAGGGACATGCTAAGGGACAATGGTGGAGTAATTATTTAAAGATAATCAGAGGGGCCGGATGTGGCTCACATGGTTGGGCGTCCGTCTGCCATATGGAGGGACCTGGGTTCGATCCCCGGGACCTCCCGGTAAAATAAAAGCATATATACAGAAGGCGCATGGGCTGCCAGGCTCTGTGTGCCAGTGAGCCGCCAGGCCCCGGGAGCCAGCCAGGCTCTGTGTGCCAGTGAGCCGCGGAGCCATGCAGCAAGATGATGACATAAAAGGAGAGAGACAAGACACGATGCTCCGAAAGCTCCGAAAACCAGGAGCCGAGGTGGCGCAGATGGCAGAGCACCTCTCTCCTGCATCGGAGGTCTCCAGGATCGCATCCTGGTGAAGACTGGAGGAGGAGGAGAAGCGTTGAGACAGACACAGAGAATTGCCCAGCGAATGGACACACACACAAAAAAACAGCAAAAATGGCGAAGGGGGGGTTTAAAAATGGATCAAGTAAATAAGCAAATCTTTAAAAATAAATAAATAAATAAAGATAATCAGAAAAGGACTTGAAAGCGGCCCTGAAGAATCCACTCCTTTCCTGTCATGAAGCAGACCTTTACATTTTCTAGGGATTGTCTCGTAACTATTGCACTGTAGCCGTATGTCTCTGTTAACTCATGCCGGTGGTCATTTCTTACTGTACTCAAAGAACACTACCGTGCTCTCATGTACGCTGCATACTCAGAATCGTGTTAAAAAGAATTGATGGCCAAGTGTATTGACTCACAGTGGAAACATCCGTTGGGGTGAAGTCTTAGTGATTCAGCCTGTGAAATGAACGCATTGATTCTTCTAATTTTCTAGTACTTTATTATCACAGATTATTATTCCCCTCAAAAACATTGGTCTGTACTTTGGTGTTGTGGTTTCCCTCGTCTGGCGCTGAGAAACAGTGAATAGAAAATGAAGTGTTTCCTACATGTCTGCAGTGGCTGTTTTAAAGGGGACGTGGGTGACGCAGATTTTCTTTGTTAATAAAACTTTCGTCACCTCTGGAGACACCCTGTTTGAATGACTGAACATTGCATGTAAACTGGTATGCCAAAATAGCTCTCATATTAGTGTCTACATAAACAGTCTGGATTTGGAGAACCCAAGATGTGATGCCCATCTGATGTCTTTGCCCAGTGAGTCTCTGGCTTACAACGTGCCCATGGTGGAAGTGGAGGTGGGCAGTGCTTCCCAGCCAGAGCTCCGAGAGTGCGGATTCTTCGTTTATGTCTAGTAACGTCAGATAAAGTATGGCTTAAGGGGTAGGATGAGTGTTGAGTGCCACACATTCAACCAGAGTCTACCTTTAACTACGTAGAAAACCAGAAAGCTCACGCCATTTCAAATCTGCAAAGTCCCCATCTTACCAACCCTGAAGTGATTGAAATAGGCGATTGTGCTATAAAATGCAGTGGTTCTTTTTGTTTAATTCAGCCCTAAAGAATTGTAGAATACAAAGAGAAAGTGATATGCATTTAGGATATGAGCTCTGAGCTGGCTCTCCCACCCTTAGGGTCCTAGGATTGGAAGTCTGACTCTGCACAAGCCAGTTGAGCCTTTAGCTTCCTCGTTAGCAACATGGAGTAAAACAATGGCCTCACAGTGTTTGGGGAAGGTTAAATGCAATAGCGCTGCAAAGCGTCTGGCTCCTAGAGGGGCTTCAGTGAATTCAGTGAACGCATGGCTTCTTTCTTCCTTCACTGGGCTCTGTACAGCCAGTGGACAGCAGGGCTGGGAACTTTTCCCGCACTGATGCTGGCTCCTGCACTGACATCAAGCTAGAAAAGTCGTTCTGCTTTGCAGGGACTTTGCTTTTATAAATCAGAAACATTAACAAACAGGCCTCAAATAGAAACGTTGCTTTTAAAATAAGGTAGTACTAACTTGTATTGACGTTCGGCATATAGCACATTGAATTATATGCAGGCTGTGTCCCAATTTGATGGCTTACACATCTAGGTGTTTCTTGAATATGGCCATTTTTTCCCTGTTTTTCTTCCAGGAACAAGTAGAACCCGAGACATTTCTCCTGATTTTCAAGTAACTTCTAATTTAATAAAGGTTCATATAGCCTCTCATGTAATAGAAGTGTGTTTAATCCTAACTTTTAAAAGCAAAAATTTATCATGCTTTTGTGCATTGTCAGTGCCCTCTATGTTAGGTTGTAATCTGAAACCCAACCATTTATTTGTTATTTATGTAAAAACCAATTATCAGCCACCTTTGGTATGCTTCACTCGTGTGAGTCACCAATTCCCATTCAGGAATGAGAAAGGTTATTTTGAGCACAGTGAGAAAATACCAAATGGAGCTTCATTCTCTAGGCTGGACATAAAACACCCACGAGAGTCTTTAAATTTGTGGCAAATTTATTTATTAAATTTAGGAATCCATTTTTCTCCTTAAGAGAGTCTATAATTTATAAGTTATTTATAAATTTATAAATTTTTTTCCAGTTCACACGTTCATATGTTTTATACGTTAGTGTTTTTAAGTGTATGACAAATACTAGATATTATATATTTTTTAAAATTCAGATCTTATACAAATGGAAATAAAACTATTATATGGGGATGCCTGGTATGTCAGAACTTTAATATTTTGAGAGGAAGAGAAACTACATTTAAAATCTGTGGGCAGTTGCCAGCTTGGAGACAATTCATTCTTTCAATTTTTCAACAAATACTTATTTGATCCCTTCTAAAGCATGAGAACTTGGAAGTAAGCTTCTTTGTTTGGGAATGTCATCAGAAAGGTCCTCTCATCAAGGGAATGCAGGACAGATAGCCACCTGCTATAACAGATATAGGGCTGTAATACAAACAACATAGTTTTTTTTTGAGGTACCGGCACTGGGGATTGAACCCAGGACCTTGTGTGTGGGAAGCCAGCGCTCAGCCGCTGAGCCACATTGCCTCTCCTGAATTGGTTTTTCTGTTTGTCTTGTTTGTTTTTTGTTTTTTCAGGAGGCACCAGGAACCGAACCCAGGACCTCCCATGTGGGAGGCAGGCACTCAACTGCTTGAGCCACATCTGCTCCCCCAAACACATAGATTTTTGACTAAGACCCTGTAGTTTAGCAGGGTGCTCTGAGATTGGGGGAGAAGACAATGAGGAAGTCTCGAGACTAATTTGTGGGACTTGGGCTAGTCCTTCCTTTCCCAGGTAGAAGCCTGTAGAGGATGGAGGTAGGGGGGAGGCAGGGGGGAGGTGGAGGGGGGAGGGAGGAGACAGGGGGAGGAGGGAGAAGGAAGGGGGAGGCAGGAGGAGGAAGGGAGGCAGGGGGAGGCAGGGGGAGGCAGGCGCCCCTGGGATGCCTGAGCCCACCTGCTGCTGACAGGAACTGGGGAGGAGACGTGGACGGTGAGATGTGGTGGGTACTTCCTGAGGAACCTGGACTGTCCTGCTCTCTGGTGGGACCTCATTTGCCATCTTTGACGTCTCGCTCAGACTCTTCTCCCCCAAACTCCAGCTGGGTTGTCTTTGCCTGATGGGGTGTGGTTGAGGATGGGCTCAGGGTCCTCGGGGCCAGAGAAGAGGACTGTAAACTCGTGACGTCCCCACCTCACCCCATCGCCCCCTTCTGTGTTCCTGGAGACATGCCCGTTAGACTCTTGATTCCCTGGGGAATGCCTGTGAGGGGTGCTGGTCAAGGGAATTGTCAAAAGGAAAGGAAAGAGGTAAGTAAAGTTGCCACTACCTGTGACAACTTGGTTGGGGTATGCTGTCCAGTTTTTGGTCAAGCAAGAACTGCCCTGATGGTTACTCTGAGGGTATTTCATGGATTTAAATCATTAGTCAGGGAAGCGGGTGTGGCTCAATGGATAGAGCTCCCGTTTACCATGTGGGAGGCCCCGGGTTCGCTTCCCGGCGCCTCCTTGTGAGGGCAGGCCAGCCCGCGCGGCGCCCTGAGCTGATGCGGCAAGACCTCACAGCAAGGGGGAGATAAGCAGACACAGAGAAGACACACAGCGAATGGACACAGCAGCACAAGCAGCACAAGCAGCAAGGGGGGGATAAATAAATAAACAAATCATTAGTAAGTTGAATTGCATCAATGGCTGATCACATCTACAATCACTAAGGAGACTGCCTTCAGCAATGAGAAACGTCTCATCCAGTCATTTGAGGGCCTTAAAAGGAGAAGTGATGATTTCAGCAGCTGGAAAGAGGAGTTTCTATCTCTACTTCAGCTTCTCCTGGGGAATTCATAGAAACCATCAGAGTTCCCAACTCACAACCTGCCCTACAGAATTCAGACTTGCCAATCCTCGTGGTTGCAGGAGCCAGTTCCTACAATAAATCTCATAATATTTACACACACACACACACACACACACACACACACATCCTGTCGGTTCTGTTTCCCTGGAGAACCCTATTACACTAACCTCAGTGGATTATGTTTAATACTCTTTTACTCAGGATAGAATTCACTTACTCTTACAAAATAGAAAATGTTCCTGCAGATACACCTAAGGGCGAGAGTAGACTGCTTTAATTTTTACATGATCTTTTTTCTAGATGGCAATCAAAGTTGATTATTGACCTGCAAAATGAGAGAGTTAATTCGTTTTCACTGCAGGGCTGCTCAGGATGCACCATGGTGGCCTTGGCCCCTTAACCTTGAGCTGGGAACGTGCACACAGGCAGATGCAGGGAGGAGGGCCGTCATGGGGACACGTGGAAGCTGGGCAAGGGGACCCCAGCAGCAAGCTGGGGTTGGCGTGAGAGACACCATCTTAGTAAGCCCACCCAACCACCAGATTTTAAAGTCGCTCCAGAGGGCTGAGGTCAAGCTTAGCAAAAGGACACTCCTCCTTCCCCAAATTACATCTCTCTCTTGCTCTTGCTGGGCTCTCTCCAGAGAAGTGAACCCCCCCTCCCCCGCGACATTCCACAGTGAAACCTGCCTCCTTGGACCCTTGCCCCGGGTTCTGTGAGACTTGACTAAGGTATTGCTAACTCAGGTGCTAGCAGACAAGGTCGTAACTACAGAAAGCTCCAGAAAGACTGTTTTCGTTTTAACAGGTTATTCCTAAAGATCATAAAACTTTCAGGTTCGGAGAAATAATGCCAGGGTGGAGACCTGCTCAGAAGTCCTTCACACCCAGCTGCGTAGGTGGCCACCTACTCTGTCTGACCAGAACAATCAGAATTTCAGAGCTGGACTTAGAGAACATTTCCATCTGGCTCGACTGTGGCTTGGGAACTTGTGTGAGGCAGCATCGAAACAGGCTGCTGGTTACAGATGAGCAGATCTCTGCTCCCACTGGTTGAAGGAAGGTATCCAGAAGAAGCCAGAGGGGAGGGCTTTTTCCTCCCACCATCTCAGAAGGCACTTTGTTGTGGAGGGCAGGATGAGAAAGAAGAGGGAAGAAATCATGCAGAACCTCATTTCCCCAGTGCCCGGCTCCCTGAGCATTTTTGTGACAACTCACCGAGGTTGACTGCCTTTGCTCAGCCCCCCGGGCTTCTCGGCTCATCCCACATAGGACGCCCTCAAACGCTGGCTCGGCTTCGCACTGCAGCCCAGACGAAGACGTGCCAGCCAGTAAGCAGGAGAGATTCTCATTTCAATTGAAAAAGTCCCAGATCGAGCTTAACAGTGTGATCTTTTTAAATTTTTTACTCTTATTTTTTTATTGCCAAAATGTGTTTTTCCCCCAGAGTCCTTGAGCCCAGACCTGCGGTTTGCTCCCTCCTGAGTTTCAGTCTGTCCGCCTCCAGCCAAGAGCCTTGGCTGCGATCCCCCCCGAGTCAGAGCGGCGGCTGGCGGCTGAACCAGGAAGTCCTGGCCCCACGCTCTCCCAGGAACCGGCAGGCCACACAGCCTCCTGCGCCAGGCCTCTGGCTTGGAGTCCGGCCTCCTCTTTGTTGGGAAAGAGATGTCTTATGCAACACTGAAACCTACTAAATGCTCCATTGTCTTCCAGTTGGGAGAGGTCAAGTAACCCATTAGTGACTTATGATTTATCACAAAGACAGAAGTTACTACCCACATACCCACAGCCCCCAAAGACCTGGCTTCACTATCTTACTTAGATCAATAATCAACAAAGGGACTTAACGACCGTGGTCTCTGGGGATGAAAAGTTCAGTACAAGGTGCAGGAAATACAAAGGCTAGTTCAACTATAGGTCACAGTGCTTTGCTCAAGCAACACGTGAAAGTCGTTTGTAATTCAGGAATGAGACAGGCATAAACAATTATGATGAGATTGTCCTTTTACTAATCTGATTCTGATAAACAGCTGATGAAAACGGAAGGTGTCTGGTCACCAGAGGAGAGATACGTAGGCAGTGAAATCAGTTTCTTTTATCTCACTGGGCAGAGATTTACTGTGAGGCTCTCATTACCATCCCACAACGCCAAGAACTGGTATCGCTGCCCTGGTTCGCAAGAACCTTCTAAGCAGAAAGGCAGAAGCCCATCGGGTAAGGTCTTCTCCTCCATCTTTATTTTCTATGAATCTCTGATTAGCCCTGTTGGGAATCCTAGTAATTACTTTAAGCTGGCACCTCTAGAAGAAAATATACCTCTTAGGATTCAATTAAAAATGAAAAGAACCTCTGCATGGCGTTGCCAAGGAGCTTTCCCTGTATAAAGCAAGGGTACAGAGCAGGACAAACAAAACTCTGCATAGGTGACGTTTCCATCTGGCTCTGCTGCCGGGGCAGCCCTGGGGAGAGGCGCTGCAGAGCACAGCCTGCTCCAGCCTGCTCTCTCTTCCCAGCGGACCTCGCAGCCTTTCAAGGCTCCCTCGAGGCCGAGCTGCTTTCTTTCCGCGGCAGACATTTTCTCCTCTGGGAACAGCTGCGCGGTGTTTCAGGTGGAAGCCACGTCTCTTTCTGTGTTCAGTGAAGAAATGTCTCCCATTGCCCGGGGAGAGACCTGGCAGCAGAGAGAAGAGGCATGGGGCCGTCTCCCCTGCCTGACTCCTGAACGGCTGTGCACACCCAGCAACTCAGTGCGCGGGTCTTTAGATAACAGCTGCCAGACTGAGCGCGCATGAAGCTTAGTCATGCTGAGCTGTGCGTGTGAACGTGGCTCAGGTCTCACAATGTTCAGCTTGTGGACTTAGAAGAATCTGAGAGTAAAAGGGGAGTTCCATTCTGGGTTTAAAAGAGTGATTTCCACAAGGACCTTTGTGGACCCCGACCTGCTTGCAGAAGCTACTTGCCTACAAGGCAAAAATTTTAAGGCACGTAATTTGAAAACACCACCAAATTTTAAAGAAGAAGAAATAAAAGTCAACTTCTTTTTGCTTTCTTATTTCCAGTAGAAAAACAAGGTGGAGTTCAAGTCTACCTCAAGTGAGAAAACTGGCTTGCTCCCATTTTTTTTGCTTCCTAAAATGCCAGAAGGGCAACAACTCAAAAGGCAGTGCTGGACACAGCTCATGGAAGTGCCGCTAAAAGTCTGCTTCCCTGTGCAGGGTTAACTTGCTCTGGAGGGAGGATTTTGGATAGACATTAGGAGGAAACTCCTAACTATGAAAGGGTCAGATATGGGAGAACTATCGAGGGAACTTGTGGATTCCCCATCCCTGGAGAATATTAAATAATCTTCTCTGAAGACCTTGAAGACAGGGTCAAAAATAGGAAAATTAAGGGACTATAGAAAAGAGTCAAATTGAAATGTCAATAAATTATCACTTCAAGATAATAAAATTTAAACAAAAAATTCATTAACAATAGACTACATAATTAAGAACATACAGGGAAATAATATGCAAATATCCAGTCCTCTTTAGATAGACGTGGGATTTGAATTCCAAGTCTATATGGAATTGAAAAGTCATATATTATGGTGGTTAAGAGTGTGTTCTGGGGCCAGATTGCCTGGTTTGTGTTCTAATCACCTAACCTCTCTGTGTCTCCCTACCTCAGTTTCCTCATCTGAAGGATAATAAGAGGGTTTTGGTGAGAATGAATGAATATATGTAATATATGGAGAATAGCACCTATGGCCAATGCTATGTCAGTGTTTGATGATGATGATGATAAACTTCCAACAAATTGAAATCATGGGCACATCAGGAAAACCAGGAAAATAGTGGCATCCCTAAAATTCCTATAGCAAAGAACAGTGCAAAATACTCCGCAGAAACACACAGGTAAATTAGTTTTCTGTCTTCCAGAACGTAAGTACAAATATTGGAAAGTGCAGTATGGCACTTTTCTTGCATTCGTTCCCCGGGCGTGATCTCTATTCAGCGAGCAAACTGGATCAGGGCTGAAAGTGCAGGCATCTGGGAGCCCCGAGCCGGCCGCCTGGAGGACTGGCCTGCCAGGGCCAGAGTAAGACCTTTAGGACCCAGAACCACCCTTCCCCTGATGTGGGCGGCCACTCACTTTGCCCCATAGGTGTTTTTTCCAGGTGACTTCAGGGTAGGATAAATATCTCACACAGCCTTTAAGGGAGTAAAAAAGTCACAAAAAGCATCAAGTCTTGGGTGGTGCCCACTGTTGGGATAAATGTACCGTCTCTGCTTTGCTAACACTGGTGGGTTATGAGCTGAGTGCTTGCGTGGCTGCATATGCCTTCTTTCTTCACACGCGGCTGGCAGTGCTGCCTTCTTCCTCGTCCTTCATTAGCTCTGTCCCTGAACCCCACGAGCACCAGAAGCTCAAGCTCCACGTGAGGGCAGGAGCTTGGCGAGAGCCGTTAGAGACCTGTGTGGCACTCAGATGGCTCGTGATGAACTGGGATCCTTGAATCTTACGCTTCCATGCCCAGATAGCCAAGGTCAGCACTGGATCCAAGAGATAAAATCTGCGGAGGACTTTTCCAAGGCTGTCCTCGCCAGGCCACGTTGCCTGCCCAGAGGTCTGAGGGGTGGTGCCAGCATAGGCTTAAAATGCAGATATCCTCTGTTCCTAGACCTAAATGCAGAGTTCTATAAATTGTCATCCTGGGGACACTGAGGAGCTAAAATAAATAAGTCGCAGCATGCCTGCGGATTAAAAATAGAAATTAAATGCAGACATGACCACACTCTCCTGTTGGGAGAGAGGTGCCTTTAGGAGAAGTGTAATGGGATCCGATCTGACCTTGAGCAGGCGCCTCCAAGCCACAGGCATTGCTCCAGCCGGAGCAGAACTGCAAAAGAAGAGCCATTTCCAGCACCGTGCCGGTCCCCAGCCCTCTCCTCACTCTCTCCCCAGCTTTGCTCTCGTCCTCTGCTTTTATTTCACCATGAAAAGAAGGATGGACAACAGGGGAAAGAGACCAAGCACACATTGGCATGAAGCACTTGGACATCTGCCTGCCGAGTTTTGTCTTCTTTCCTCCTCTAACGCAAAAGCAGTTCCTGGGTGAGAAAGAATTGGAAGGTCAGAGAGAATACACACGTGACGTCCTTAAGGATGAGAACTAGTGTTTTTCCGCAGTGCGTTCCGTGCAAAGCTAGGATTTCCTGGAGATTTGTGTGCTCTTTTGTAAGAGGGGTTAGACTTCAGGTCGAGTTTTAATGAAATTACCAAATTTTAAAATCTTTTTTAGAATTATTGTTTCTCTTCTTCTGCACCCAGATTACACTCCCATTCACACTCTACATCTGTGGATTGTTCTACAAGTACAATCACGGCCCTTAAAGCAAAAGGGAGAAATATTTTTCTGCTCTTAAGTCTTAAATTCTAAGTCTTGTCACTTGTAGAAAACAGTTATTTGTTCCATTTTTTTTTACTGTAATAAGAAAAAATATAAAAAGCAAAACCAAACTGTTGTAACAACCTCTTTTAGTTTACACCCCAACTTTTCCCCTTCTTTTAAGAAGAAAATAAAATAATACAATGCAATAAAATAAGAATAAACATAAAATAAAAATGTTGCTCAACTCTTGCCAATCTCAACGAGCCTGACTGAGCAGAGGAACGGCAGCGTGGCTCAGGGGGCCCAGGAGCCGTGGGAGGAGGGCAGCCGAGCGTGAGGGGCGGCAGGCACACCGGCTCTTCCTCCAGGGCCATGCGCTTGGTGCTGCCAGACGCCTCGGTGCGGGACAGCCGGCGAAACCACAGGCCCCAGAACCCTCCAGAGGCCTGCGTCCAAGCCTAGAGAGGCACTGACTGGCAGCGACACGGGGACACACACCTTAACTCCTCTGTACTGAGTTCCCACGTCCTGCAACGGCGTGTGGGAGCACTGCCTGACGGGATGGGAGCACCGTGTGTTAAATCCGTGATGCGCTAGGAAGAGCGCCTGGCGCGTTCCTAGGGCTCCGTCTGTGCTTATCGTTATTATTTATTATCAACCCTGTTTCCCGGCCCATCTGTCAATCTAAAAATATGGGCCAGAGAAGGCAGAAGACGGGAATTGCTTTATTATGTTTGACCAAGTGCTCCAAAAACACAGCACACTTATGGTTTGAGGTGAGAACGAGGAATCCTTTTTCCTCCTCTTAAACCCAGGGCTAAGCATTAAGGCATACTTGTGTGCAATTTGCATTCAAAATAGAGAGCCATTTCCAGAAGGTGCATCCTTAGAGAAATCTCTGCCCAGACCATTAAATTCTGGTTTCTGGTGATCACACCAAGCCCTCTCTCTAACTAGTCCACGCTGGGCTTTCTCAGCTCTGCAGCAGGATCAGCAGGTCCTGCTAACTCCGAGTCAGCAATCGGCAACCTGCTGCCAAGAAGCTTTGGGTAGTCCCGCCCAGTCACCTTCCTGAGCCTTTGGTGATGTCCTTTTCCACGATGGACTCATCCTCTGGGGAGACACATGCTGGCACTCCTAAGAGCACCAGGATTTCAGAGTCAGCCCTTCTAAGCCGCAGGAAAAGGTTCTGTGTGCAAGTAACGAGACACGGCTCTTGTCATCAGAGCGTCCGTCCTTCCAGTGCAGTGCTGTCAGGAGGTATCCCATAATTACCGGCACAAAGGAAAAGCAGGGAGGGGAATCTAAAAAGAAGTTCAGTGGAAATTCATTGGGCTCACACAGACACATCTGAAGGCCGTTTGATGCAGGGAAGAAAAACAATGCTCTGGGAGTCCCTGAGCAAGAGAACGGAATCAGGCTGCAGGAAAAGCTTCCACTGTCTCTGCCTGTTTTTTTCCCTCTTTTTTGGTCTGTGCCTCTCGCCCATCCGCCAATGCACATCCTGAGCAGCGAGCCTGAGACGGTGAAAACGCCTTCCTGAGCAGTCCGGTCTTACGTTCCCACTGCATTTGAAGGATAAAGCTAAAAACGCTGGACTTTGGAGCTGGTAGGTAAAGCAGAAGTAAACACCATCATTTAGTCCTGCGGACGGAACAGGTGGAAACATTGGTCACCTGCTGGGGCGCTCCTGCTTATCTCCTGCCAAGTAGGTGCTAAGGTGAGTCAGGGCCTCAGAAGGGGCCCTGCTCCGTGCTCTTGGCAACAGGCGCTGAGGAGCTGGGAGAGGCCTGGCCCAGGGGAAGGAAAGAATGGCACGAAATATGGTGCAGCTGCTGAACCTCCTTGTCATTAACTTAAAATTACAGCACCCTCCAGACTTTGGGATATTTACTGAAAGGCGAAAGAGAACTAGAAAGACAGGCTGTCTGCTTTTAACCTAAGAATTGAGCAATAATGCAAGAAACCCAGCCTGGGGCACAAAGACCACCACGGCTGCCCTCCAGCCTCCCGGTTCTGCTGAGCGAGGAGCTCCGTTTCCGCCCCGTGGAGGCCAGAGGCAGGTTCCGAGAAGGAGGCGGCCGGCTGCTGCCTCCCCGGCCCTGCCCTGCTGGGGGCCCACAGTGCCTCACCCGCCGCCCTGCCAGGCCTAGCGAGGCAGGGCCTCCGCAGGCGGCTGCAGGCGCACGGGCC
>JAQZBX010057826.1:0-17869 GCA_029593785.1 Cabassous unicinctus
TAAGAGTTACACATTTTACTATATCAGTCAATTTAACAAATAACATTTATCAGTCTGGAGGTTGTATTTTCAATTATGATTTTAAAAGTCATCATAAATATAAACAAAATTCCATGTAAAAATAAATCAATTGAATATTTCACTAAGGTCACCAAAAAGAAAGTAGAAGTAATGAGAGTTTTCTGCAGGTCATAAGATAATATGATTTGGAATATAAGTAAGAGTAACAAGTAACATTAAAATGAGCTTATAATTAAGTGGAGACATGAAGAATCTATTCTTAAAGTGTAGAAATTAAAAACAGAAGATGAAGAGGAGAATAAGCAAGAGAAAGAGGAAAGGGAAACCATAAATTCCAGGATAGAAATAGGGATGAAGGAAGGAATTACAGACTAAAAGGGGAAAAAAGGGAAAGAAAGGAAAAGGAAGGCACAGAACTTTGTGGTAAGATATCATATTTGGAAAAGGAGAACTAGAGTCATAAATATGTGGAGATGAGATATGTTCAGAATTATTTCAGGATTGTGATAGACTGTGATTCCATATAACAAAACAAACCATTCCTGATGATTTTTTATTCTGAATCTGGATGTTATTAAGAATGTTGTCATCACCAACTTTACACATTCCTAATTCTTAAGAGACCAGAAATCAACACAATTTGACAAATTCTATAATGGTTCTGCTCTGAACTCCACAAGTTGTTATTTAATTAGTGTAGACCAACCGAACCCTTAAAGATAAGTCATGGATATTTATGCATCCCCATTTTAGCTACAGATGCCATAAAATGAAAATGTATTTCCAGAAATAAAAATTTTAAAATGTTATTTTTGTGACAACCCTAAAAATGTTGGGAGATTGCAGTGCATTTGGAAACACTGACAGTGAGTGTAAAACATACAGAATTTGCTCCCAAACAGAACTTGATAATATGAAATTGATACTTGAAAGAGAAACATTGAATTGAGTATTTCCAAACTACTCATTTACTACACCTAAAATAAGTTAATACAATTTGACCTGGTATGCTCTTAACATACCACATTGTTAAATTCTCTTGATTAAAAACAGGAAAATATAGGTATCTCTTTATTTTGACAAGTTATTCATAGTAATTAAAACTAAATATCAAAATCAAGAGATCATTTTGTAAGTTTTATTGCTATCACTTTTCCTAAGGCTGTTTGCATGTCCTTGTTTCTCAGGCTGTAGATGAGAGGATTCAGGGTGGGGGATAACATCATATAAAGCACAGATATCAGCAACTTCAGTGAAGAAGATTTGAAATCTTTTGCCCAATGTGTAGTAAACCCACAAAACAGGAACAGCATCACCACAGTGAGGTGGGACAGACAGATTGAAAAAAGGTTTTGTCTTCTCCTTATGGATGGGATTCTCAGAACAGTGGCAAAAATGTGGACATAAGAAACAGCCATTAAAATGAAAAACACTGAAACAAAACAAGAGTTGAGAATAATAAATACATCTTCTAAAATATGCTCTCCATAACAGGATGGTGTAAGCAGTGATAGAATATCACAGAAGAACTGGTGGACTATGATGGACCCACAGAATCTGACGAAGAATGTATCTTGTACAAGAATGGAGCCATAAGCACTTTCACTGAGCCATGATGCTCTCACCATCTTCACACAGGCACCCCTGTGCATGATGCTCTTGTAGTGCACAGTATGGCAGATGGCAGCATAGAGATCATAGGATATTATCATAAGAAGGGCAAACTTTGTGCCAAAGGAAAATTAACAACAAACATTTGAATAGCACAACCTAGGAAGGAAATGGAATGACTGTTGGTTAGTGAGTTCATGATGGATTTAGGGACAGTGACAGAGATAAAGCAGATATAAAGCAAGGACAAATTCTCCAGGAAGAAATACATGGGAAGATGGAGACACTTATCAATGGTGGTGGCAATGATAACGAGGAGGTACCCCATCATTACTGCCAGGTAAATGAGGATGAAGATTGTGGCATACACTTTCTGTAAGATACAATCATCAGGGAATCCCATGAGCAAGAATTCTGTTATGATGGTCATGTCGATAAATTTCTCAGGCATGCTGATTCTTCAGATTGAAAATAGAAAAAGCAAAATACACCATTCTTATTCAGAGCTCTCCACCTGCTGTCTTCTGTTGCTGTAAAGTGGGTAACCCAGTGAAGGGTACCATGATATAAGAAAGACAAGACTAAGAGTTTAAGAGAAAGCTGGGGTCAGGGGCTAGCAGAACGTATCTGCCAATCTATCCCCGAAGCACAGACAGCCCAGTGCTTTTATTAGCAGAGGAAGGTTCCAGATGCATGCAGAGAAGCACGGCTAATGATTAATTACTTTTGCATATAGCTTGTGTATTTATTGCAGGCAAAGTTTACACATTTTGTCTATCTTTATCTTATCCTTGGGTCTTGGCACCAGCAAGAGTTCAAACAGTGCTCTCAAGGTTTTACTTTTGACCAAGTGTCTGGCATTCCAGACACTCTGTCTTTGTTCTCAAGCCAGAATTCCACATCTCAAGGATTTTTCCCCACATCTTCTGCTAGTGACTTAATGCTTTTCTGATATGAATGATGTGCTTAGAGTTATCAGTCTACTATGGAGTAATTCTAACATGTGAAATTAATTTCCTTTTCAAATATATAAAGTGAATAATAATAATTTGAACATTAATAAATCTGCCTGTGACCTTGGCATGAACACAGAAGTGCTGTGCCACTTGCTGTGCCTTTGGACTCTGGTAGGCAGAAGTAATGGTTTTGGAGCATATTCTGAATTTTCAAGAACTAAATTTCTTTACTAAAATGATCAACACAATGTGTTCTTTTTGAACAATGTTTTATTTTCTTTCTTTCTTAAAAATCCTTAGGTATTTGTGGACTGTTCTTAGCCCCCAGCAGTTAATATTTCAATTTACTAATAGGGTAATGCCCTGTTCTTTCCAGAGCAGTGTACAATGTTGCAAGGAAACAAGATTGCAAAATAATGAAAAATATATATAAATGTATCATTGTATAAATCCACTCTTAAATCTCAATTAGTATGTGTTTAGTTGTGTATATGTGTGTGCACATGTATTTGCATAAATCTATGCAAAACAGGCAATTATAAATAAATTATATGTGTATGTGTTTGCCTATATTTAAGAGTGCTATGGGAAAATGTTCCACATATCATATCTAATCCCTCTCTTTTCTTCACCATAAAGCAGAGTGGGCCTTGTTCTCTAGGAGCTACAGTGGTGGAATTAATATTTCAATTACAAAGTGAAAATAGAATGGGAAGTTCAGAACCTAATCTAATTTTTTATGGCTTGTACAGAGAAAATATGATCTATTTAGTCAATGCAAAAATAAAGAGAAATCAGGGTAGATGAGCATGCTGGATACTGACTTGGCAAAATATACTAAAGTGAATTGATCTGAAAATAGTCCTAACTATTCAAGCATGGTGTCATCTCCATGAATCACATCATCCTTATTTTGAGGAGAAAGGAGCAGATGGATAAACCAACCTACACAGTAATTTTTTTTAAAAGTATCATATCATTTCTTATTCTTCTGCTCTCATTTGGGCTAACAAGATGTGAGAAGCCCAGGACATAAGGAAGCTATCACTCATAATGGACTAAAATTGGCTCACCATGTAGAAATCAGCCATCTCTGAATTCCATATCTCCCTTAAGGATATTCTTTATGCAGTATAGACCTGGAGGCAGGGATTAGAATAATACTATCCTTTTTCATACTTACAAAGTGGCCCCTCTTGAGAAATTGGGTCTAGATGAACAGGATTGTATCATATCACTTGTGTGCTTTCTAGATGACAATTCAGTACCAAACTGCATTTTCTCTTTTAAATGTTCAGATCTAAAATATCATAAGATGTATGTATTTACTGGAGTTCCCAAATGGCTAATTAACCTGCAATCTAAATTGCCAAAAATTGAATCCTGTGGCTTGTTTTCCTGTGAGACCATGAACAGCTGGGGATTTGAAGACCATGGAGCCCAGATTTTCAATCCAGTTCTGTGGTGGATAAATTTTTGTGTCACCTTAACTATGTGATGGTATCCAGTTGCTTGGTCAAACAAGCACTGGCCTGATTGTTACTGTGAAGATATTTTGTTGACTTAAAGTATCATTAAGTTTAATTCATGTATGTCTAATTACATCTACATTCAGCTGAGAAGATTGCTTTCATAATGAGAGATGTCTCATACAATCAGTTGAAACCCTTAAAGGGAGAAGTGATGATTTCATCACTTTTGCCACGCAGATTTTCCTGGAAGTTCAACGAAATTCAGAACCCCAGCTTGTGCCGTGCCCTCCAGAATTTGGACTTGCCCATTCCCATATCCATGTAAGACAATTCCTATTTAAAAATTTCATAATACATACACACACACACACACACACACACACACATATACATATACACACATCCTGTCAGTTCTGTTTCCCTAGAGAACGCTGACTAACACAAGTGCCATGTGCCATACACAGGGATTTATGTGAATCACATTAAATAAATAAGAACCATATTCAGTTGCTTTTATTATTTGGATAGTAAATTATCACTGCCATTGTGTTAGGCACATTTTCAAGATCTGAATTCAGATTCTGATATGACCTAAATGCAATAATTTATACATATCAGAATGCTTTAGTTATCACCTTTTATTTTTTCTTTTTATTCATAAAATTATATTAAAATATTCTCTATGAAAATGATTTTAAAGATAAAGACAAAGCATTTTCCATTTCTGTAGGTCTTCTTTGATTTCCTTTAACAATGTTGTGTAGTTTTCAGTGTACAAGTCCTTTACTTTTTAGTTCAGTTTATTCTTAGGTATTTGATTCTTTTAGTTACTATAGCAAATGGAATTATTTCCTTGATCTCCTCCTCATATTGCTCATTATTTGAGTACAGAAATGCTGCTGATTTTTGCATGTTGATCTTATGTCATTTTACTGAACATGTTAATCATCTCTAGAAACTTTGTTATAAATTTTTCAGGTTTTTCTATGTATAGGATAACGTCACCTGGAAATAGTGAAATTTTTAACTTCTTCCTTGTCAACTTGGATGGCTTTTATTTATTTTTCTTGACTAAGTACTTGAACAAGTACATCTAACATAATGTTAAATAAGAGGAGTGACAGTGGGTATCTTTGTCTTTTTCCAGATCTTAGTGGCAAAGGATTTAGCATTTCACCTTTTAATAAGATGTCAGCTGTGGCGTTTTCATATATAGCCTTTGTCAGGTTGAGGAAAATTCCTTCTAGTCCTATTTTTGAAGTGTTTTTATCAAGAAAGGATGTTGAATTGTGTCAAATGCTTTTTCTGCATCAATAGAGTTGGCCATCTGATTTTGCTTTCGAGCTGTTAATGTGCTGTATTACATTGTTTGGTATTCTCATGTTGAAACATACTTGCATACCAGGGATGAAACTCAATTGATCATGGTGTATAATTCATTTGATAGGTTGTTGAATACAATTGGCAAGTATTTTGTTTGGGATTTTTGCATACATATGAATTAGAATGAAGGTCTGCAGTTTTCTTTCCTTTTGGCATATTTAAATGGCTTCATTATTAGGGTGATAGTGACATCATAGAATGAATTAGGTAATGTTCCCTCCACCTCTAGGTTTTGGAAGAGTTTAAGGAGGATTGGTTTTAGTTCTTTCCAGAATGCTAGGTAGATTTCTGAGCTTTTCTTAATTGGGAGGTTTTGATGACTAATTCAATCTCATTACTTTTGATTGGTCTGTCAAGAACATCAGTTTCTTCTTTTGTCAATGTAGAATGCTTGTGTGTTATAGAAATTTTTCTACTTCATCTATTGAAGTTGAAATATAAAATTTTTCAATGTATCCACTTCTGATTCTCTTTATTTATGTGGTTTCAGTGGTGCTATCACCTCTCTCATATTTTACGTTTTGTATTTACTTCTTCTTTCTTGTTTCTTTATTTTTTTAACTAAGGGTTTTTCCATTTTTTTAATCTCAAAAATCTGTTTTTTTGAGTGTGCTAAATTTTCTAGTGTTTTTTTCCCCCTCAATGTTATTTAGTTCTGCTCTATACTTTTTCTCCTTCTTTCTTGCCTGCTTTGGGAATAGTTGGTTGTTCTTTTACTAGTGCCTCCACATGTGCAGTTATGTCTTCAATTTTAGCTCTTTGTTCTTTTTTAATATAAGCATTTATGGTTATAATTTTCCCTCTCAGCATTGCTTTTCCTGTATCTATTTTGGTATGTTGTGTTTTCATTTTCTCTCATTTCAAGCAGTTACTTATTTCTTTTGCAATTTTCTCCTTAACCACCTAATCGTTTGAATGTTTGTTTACCTTCCATGTCTTTCTGCCTATTCTGGTTCTCTGTCCCTGATTATCTTAAACTTCATTCCATTCTGGTATGAGAAATTACTTTGTATAACTTCAAACTTTCTGAATTAATTGAGACCTGTCCTCATACTTAGCATGTGGTGTATCCTGGAGAATGATCCAAGTGTACTTGAGAAAAATGTATATCTTACTGTATTTGGGTGTAATGTTCTGTATGGGTATTTTATTTCTAGATCCTCTAAAGTATTTTTCAAGTTTGCTGTTTCTTTATTAACCCTCTGATGAGATGTTTTGTTTAATGGTGATGATGTATTAAATGCTGTACAATAATTGTAGAGGCTTCTATTTCTCCACTCAGTTTTTCCAATATTTGCCTCAAGAATTTTGGAGCACACTGGTTAGGTGCATAAATGATTTTGACTTTTCTTTCTTACTGATAGAGTATAACTTTGATTAATATATAGTGTCCTTATTTATCTCTTACAATAGTTTTGCATGTAAAGTCTATTTTTTCCAATATTAATATAGCTACTCCCATCTTCTTTTGTTTATGTTTTGCATGTAAAATCATTTATTAACCATTCACTTGCAAACTCCTTGTGTCCCTGAGTTTGAGGTGAGTTTCTTGTAGACAGCATATAGATGGGTCATATTTCCTTATCCATTCTGCCAATCTGTGTCTTTTAATTGGAGACTTTAATCCATTAACATTCAAAGTTATTACTTTCAAGGCGTATGTAAATTAGTCACTTTTTCTTTAAGTTTATACATGTCATATTTATTTTTTATTTCTCTTTTTATGTTTTTTAAAATTTTATTGAAACATATCATTCATAAACATACATAAACAATAATTGTATACTAAAAGTTGTGAACGTACAAAACAAACATGCATAATATCACACAAGAGTTCGATACGTCAACCTGCCACCAACACCCTGCATTGCTGTGAAACACTTGTTATGAATTAGGAAATAATATCATCAAAATATTTCTACTAACTATAGTCCATATCTTACATTTGGTGTATTTTCCCCCAACTTATTCATACTAATAATCTTCATTTCTATACCCTCTTCCAACTCTCTCTCCCTGGGTTTTTCCTTCCAACCTGCAGAATTCCCTTTAGTATTTATTGAAGGGAATGTTTCTTGTTGACAAACACTTAATTTCCATTAATCTGGTAATTTTTTGAGTGCTTCTTCCTTTTTGAACGCAAGCTTTGCTGGATACAGAATTCTTGGTGGCAGTTATTTTTCTTTTAACACCTTAACTATGTCATACCACTGCCTTCCAACGTCCATGTTTTCAAATGAGAAATAATTGATTAATTACATCTAGCTTCCCTTTTATGTGATGGATTTTTATTTTCTTGCTATTTTCAGGTTCTCTATTTGTCTTGACTGTTTGATAATTTGATAAGTGTTTGTCTCAGTATACAACTGTTTGGCAGTTTGAGATTATTTATGAATTCCAAAAAAGATAAGATTATATTTGTAAACTTGTTAGTTCCACTGGGGATGATACCCTTTGATTGCATTAGATTCAGCTGATATGTCTTTGATTAAATTATGTTAATATTAGGGCTTTAATTCAACCACATCGGTAGGGTGTGTCTCAGTATTTCATTCCCACCCCCTTGGTGGACTGACATAAATGAGCACTCACTCAAGAAGACACAGAAGAAGATATGGAAGAGGAGAGAGTTTTGCCATGTTTCATCCTGGTGTCCCAGAGAGAACTGAGCCATTTGCCTGATAATTTGAAGCACAGCAGATGAGAAAGCCTGGAAAGAAGTGAGCCCTATGCCAGACTGATATAGGAAGCCCTGAGAGACAAGTCTCATGCCAGCCTACATTTGAGATTGAAAGAACTTGAATCCATAGAAACTTAAGAGAAAGAAAGAAGGAGAGACCAGTCAGAGATCACTCACTATCTTGAGTAAACACATGACAACTGACTTTGCTGAGAAAGCACCATTGAATTGGACTCTTTTAGGCCTTGCATTTGTAAGCATTTACCCCAAATAAATACCCTTTACAAAAGCCAACATATTTCTGGTACTGTGCATCAGCACCCCTTTGGCTGACTAATACAACCTGCTAGGAAATATACTGTTCAGTGTGCTGCATTTCCTGGACATGTACACACATATTTATCAAAAGAGTTGGGAAATTTTCAATCATTATTTCTTCCAACACTACTTCTGCCCCCTTTTCCTTCTCATTTCTCTCTGGAATGCCTATAATGCATATGTTTGTGTGTTTCAAATTGTCGTTCAATTCCCTGAGTCCCTGCTAAATTTCTTATATATTTTTTTCTATCTGTTCTATCTGAGCAATTTCAGAAGTACTATTTCTTTATGCTGCCTGTTCAAATCTGCTGTCATGTGCTTCCAGCATATTTTTTATTTCTTGCATTTTTCATTCATCACCATCAGATCTATTATCTTTTACATATGTTTATGAACTCTTCTGTATTCTACTCCAATGACTTCTTAATATCTTTTATCTCTTTCTTCACTTCATTACATTGATTCATGATATTTGTTTGGACATCCTTAATTAGTTGTTCCATATTTTGCATCTCCTATTTTTTAAATTTGTTTATTGGACTGAGCCATTTCTTCCCATTTCATAGTGCAGGTTGTAATTTTTTGCTGATATCTAGGTATCTGTTTATCTTGATGAACTTATTCAGATAGTCAGTTTCTCTTTCTAAAGTAGGGTTTTATTTTGTTTTGTTTTGTGTAAAAGTTCCTCTTTGACATTTGTTCCCACTTATTCTATATCCTTGTAGTTGTCTGTGCTTCTGGTTTCCATTTGGCCTGTTTATCTCTCTGTCTCTATTCCTCCTGGATGATGTGCATCACCATCCTCATCAGCAAATCCCCACAGCAGGTCCCTCAGAGAGCTGTCTCCCTTCTTCCATTGTTTTTGTGAGAGAGTTGAGCCCTGCCTAGCTACTCTGATGTCATCTTCCTGGAAGTCCTTGCTTAGAGGTCTTAATCTCAATATTATTTTAGTGAAAGACTATAAGCATATTGGATGGGTATATAAATTTAAATAGTTAAAAGCTTGCTAATATAATAGGGTCTAATTACATGTACTACATATTTCCTTTGAACACCCTATAGAAAGTAGAGTGTAGAGATTAAATTTCCATTTAATTTTACAGTAAGATTTGAAACCCTACATGTCATTGTAATCCTGAATTAAGGGATAAAATTGTGTATGCTATGTGAAATCTATTTTTGCAGAGAAATTAAATCTGAATATGGTAAAACTTAAATTTGGCTTGTCATCCATTCTTTTGGGTGCATGTTTACTTGATGCCTTATCATATTAGGTCTTGGCCAATATTCTACTAGTAGAAAGTTTAGAGTAAAAAGTTCTTTTTGTATCTGGTCTGGAAAGTCAAAATATTTTTATTTCAGACTGTCATGTTCTTTTAGCTTAGATATTTTGTTTTTGAATGGAATTGTAGAGAAGGTAGAAACTATCACTAAGAAAACAAAAATATTTTAATATTTAGTGTCTTATTCATGCCCATGAAAGAGAATCCTGAAACTTGTGATTTAGACATTGAAAGCACAGCAAAGGGAAATGGAGAGGACTATTTGCCTCTTATCCATTGTTATTTATTTTTAACAACACTATTTGTGTATTGTTCTCATAAACATTCCTTAAATGAAGTATTCAATTTTTTAAAAAGTACTATCAGAAAACAGTGAGAAGGAAGAATAAGTGAGATGACTAAAAAAAAAATAAAATAAAAAGGATAAGAAGTTAAAGTTAAGCATAATACATCCAAAAGTAAAATATATTAGAAATACTAAGTGCCAATTCATCATGAAGACATTACTATTCAAAACTTGTATAAATCTACTAATATACCATCAAATTATATACAGGAGAAGTTAATGAAAATAAATGGTAAAGTCCATAATTATAATTCAAGAAGGATTTTAAAAATTTAATCCGTAATTCATATGAGAAATGATTTAAAAATTCAAACAACATGACATATAAAATTGAACTATTGTCATATATAAAATATCAGATACAAAAAATGCCAGATTTCACATTAGTTTTAAATGCACAGAGAACTTATAGAAAAACTTATAGGCCAAATCATGAACTAAACCACTGGTTCTTAACCTCAGTCAATGTTGTGCTCTAGGGAATATTTCACAATTTTGGAGACTATTTTCATTGTGGTGATTAGAGGAAGAATATGATACTGATATCTTTGCATAGATGCAAGAGATGCTGCTAGGCATCTATTTTAATTTCACGGCTGTTAACACAAATACCATGCAATCTGTTGACTTAAACAGCTGGAATGTATTGGCTCACAGTTTTGTGGCTTGGAGAACTCCAAAATCAAGATATCATCAAAGCAATGATTTCTTGCAGAAGACTGTGGTATTCTGGGGTTGGCTTATAGAAATACTTGCTCCTTCACTTTTCTGTCACATGACACAGGAAATGGAGGCCTCTACCAGTTTCTCTGGGTTTCATTGATTTCCACCTATTGGTGGCTCCCTGTGGCTTTCTCCATATGTATCAGAATTTCACTCAGGCTATAAAGGAATGTAGTAATAGGATTGAGTAATATCCTCATTCTGTTGGACCACACTTTATTTGAAGCAATTTCACCAAAATTTCTCCTTTACAATGGGTTCACACACACAGGAATTGAATAAGTTTAAGAAAATGTTTTTCTGTGGTACATAGTTTCAAGCCACTACAACATCTTACAATATCCAGAACTGTACCTCATACCAAATAATGATCTATTCTAAATGGCAAGAGGGCCTTGATTGAGAAGCCTTGTTCTCAAATGTAATCTGCTCTATAAATATCATAGAACATTTATTGAAATTTCTATGGAAATATGGAGTTAAGTTTTTTTAAAATATACTTTTTATTTATTTTTAAAAGATACTTAGATTACATAAATTGTTACATAAAAAAATATAAGGGATTCCCATATGCCCCACTCACAGACTTCCCCCTTTTCCTACATTAACAACTTCTTTCATTAGTGTGGTACATTCATTGCAATTGATGAGCACATTTTGGAACAATGCCACTAAGCATGGACTATAGTTTGCATTGTAAATTACACTCTCTCCCACTCAATTCTGTAGGGTATGGCAGGATATATACTGGCCTGTATCTCACTGCAATGTCATCCAGGACAATTCCAAGTCCTGAAAATGTCCCATTTTATGCCTCTTTTTCCCTTTCCCTGACTTCAGCACCTCCATTGGCCACTGTTTCCTTATCAATGTTATAATGTCTTCCATTGCTAAATTCACAATAAGTCTATAGTAGAACACCAGTACATCTACTGCAGTCCATAATTTATTTGCCAATCCTGAGGATTCTGGGATGGTGATGCCCGCTCAACCTCTAATTGAGAGGAGACTTCAATCCCATGTGGCTGATGAATGGGACTCTCTTGCTTGCATTTTTAGACTCTTTTGATTACTTGGTGTGGTAGTTGTCCATCCTCAAATCCTCATTAGCTGTCCTGGGTGAGTCCAATGAAATGGAGAATAGGAGCTGCAGGTCTGCTGAGGTTCAGGACACAGCCAGGACATGGACAGCCCAGAGAGTCAAGTCTCCTGAAAGTACACCTACCAACTCCAGCACAAATTATAGGTTCAAACAAACGGTACATAAGAAACATGTTTAGCGAAGTCACATCTGAATCCCACTCTGTCACACATGGGAGGACAATCTCTAAAGTAGGGCCCATTGGCAAGGTACCAAACTTTGGAGCTATCCACCATGACCACAGGACCTGGGTGTCTGCAGAGCTCTCAGGAACCCCACTGTTTGGGTAGTGTGCACTTTAGCTGTCTATGATATCTTGCTGAGAAGTGCATAAGCGTTACCTCTCTGAAGACCTCCCTATTCACTTTGAAGTCTCTTAGCCATCTAAACTTTTTTGTCTTTGCCTTTTCCCCCTTTTATTCAAGATCTTTTTCCAGTAGTATCACCAACTGGTGCTTGGTAGTAATCCCTCAGTGCCAGGGAGGCTCATCCCCAGGAGTCATTTCCTTCATTGGGGGGATGTTAATGCATCCACATGCTGAGATTGGCTTAGGGAGAGGCCACAGTTGAGCAACAAGGAGGCTCTCAGGGGATAACTCTTAGGCAACCTGCAACACAAGGCCAAGTTACAAATTCAAAACAAAGGGCTCATAAGTATCATCATAAATATCATGGGCTCATCAGTAGAACATCCTTCTTCACTAGTCATTCCCCCTTCAGGTACTTGGGGGATTGTCAATGCTCCATTAGAGAATATGGCAGAGCTCACCAGGATGGGCATTCAACAATTCTTCGGCTGTTGTGTGAATATCTACCCACTGAGGTAATGCTCCAGGAATATTTGAACATATTTATATACCTTATCTGTTTGCACAGGTGAACTTCCTCCCATGTATCCTCCACACTGACACCTCACACCATTGATCCTCCCCTGTCATAGTTGTAGCCCTTTGGTGATCCTAAACTTTTCAAAAATGAAGCCAAGAATATTACTAAATTCGATTAATAGGAAAATGAAATTATAAAAATAGGTATAAACATAAGAAATAAAATACATAATAATTTAGAAAAATTAAAGCTAAAATAAAGTTTAAAAATGGGGTATTAAAAATGAAAAACAGAAAAATAATCTTTTATTCAACTTTTGCCTTTCATCACTGTAATATCTGTTGTCTGGTATGTACAGTGGCATTTTCTTCCATTACTTCCTCAGTGTCTGACTTTTTTTTTTTTCTCTTCAAGGAGGTTTTAGATCACAGTAAAGTCACATACAGAATATAGGGGACTCCCATATATGCAACATCCTCTGCCTTCCCCCGCTTCCCTATTAATAATCATTTTACATGTGGATTGTACATTTGTTACAACTGATGCACAATTATCAAAACATAGCTACTAATCCTGGTCAATGGTTTACATTGTGGTTTACATTTTAGATCATACACTTTTATAATTTTTTGATGAAATTTAACATGGTCTGTATCCATCATTGTAAGATCATGCAGAACACTTCCATTGCTTGCTAAATACCCCCTCTTGCATACATTTTATTCCTCCATACCCCTCCCCTTGGTGTCCATGGCAACCACCATGTTTCACTCTTTGAAGAACAATGCTCATAGATATTTGTTACAGTGCTGAGAACTTCACACACTGGTCTGTCCTCCCCTATTAGGAACTGCCCATGCTCTCAACAGACAATGTCCCTTCTGATTGAGAACATATTGGGCCTCCCCAGCATGGGAGTCCAACCCCTTCCCAATCATTATGAGGGTCTTCCCCTAATGATACAGAACACTATGACAAAATCATCACTCACACATTCTCTCGAAGACAGTCCCAGGTGTGCCTTGCCCAAATGGGCTCCCATCCAACACCCTAAACCAGTAACCCTTCATTGTCCTATTACCAAAAGGGTTTTCTCATCATTGGAGTTTCACCCACGTACTCAACAATCCCCAGGGTTCACCTGCTCCCTCCCCCAACCTTCCCCCAGTTGAATGGAATGTCCAACCCTTACTCCCTACACTAACCTCCTGTCAAGCTTACAACCCCCAAACCAATAGTATCCAAACACCCCTGTCATGTCCCTTCATTGCCCAACTACTCACTTCCACCTTTTGATAGCTTTCACCCATATGGTTGTTTGCTCACAATCTTCTTCACCCTTTCTATATCCTGTAAATCTATCTTCCAGTCTCTAACTATCTGAGTCAGCTATATTTGCTTAATTCATATCAAAGAGGGCATATAATATTTGTCCTTCAATGCCTGGCTTGCTTCACTCAACATAAGGTCTGTAAGATTCATTCATGTTATCCCATGTATTAGTACTCTATTCCTTCTGGTGGTTGAGTATTATTCCATTGTATGTATATACCACATTGTGTTTATCCATTCATCTCTTGATGGGCATTTGAGTTGATTCCAACTTTCAGCGATAGTGAATAAAGCCACTATGAACATTGGTGTGCATATATCTGTTTGTGTCCTTGCTTTCTGTTCTTCTGGGTATATAACCAGCAGGGGAATTGCTAGGTATTATGGCAGATCTATAGTTAGTTTATTGAGGAAAAGCCAGACTGTTCTCCACAATGGCTGGGTCATTCTACATTCCCACCAGCAGTGGAACAGGGTTCCTATTCCTCCACATCCTCTCCAAACTTGCAGTCCTCTGTTTTTTAAATGGCCACCAGTCTAATGGGTATAAGATGGCATCACATTGTAGTTTCAATTTGCATTTCCTTAATATCTAGTGATATTGAGAATCTTTTCACCCACTTTTTAGCCATTTGTATTTCTTCATTGGAGAAATGTCTGTTCAAATCACTTGCTGGCTGTTTAAATACATTGTTTGTTTTTTTTATTTTCAAGATATACGATTTCTTCATATATACTGAATATTAGGCTCCTATCATATATATGGTTCCCACATAATTTCTCCCACTGTGTAGGCTGTCTTTTCACTTTCTTGACAAACAACTTTGAGGTGCAAAAGGTTTTAATTTTGAGGAAATCCCATCTTTGGCTGCTTGTGCTTTGGGTGTGAAGTTCATGAAACCATTTCCTATTACAAGTTTCTGTACATGCTTCCCTACATTATCTACCAAGGTCTTCATGGCCTTGGCTCTTATATTTATATTTCTTATATTTCTTTGCTCCATCTTGAGTTGATTTTTGTATAAGGTGTGAGATGGAGTTCCTCTGTCATTCTTTTAGATATGTATATCCAGTTCTTCAAGCACAACTTGTTGAAGAGACCATTCTCTCCCAGTTGAGTGGGCTTGGTGGTCTTGTCGAATATCAGATGACAGTATATGCATGGATCTATGTCAGAACTCTCAATTAAACTCCATTGGTTGGTATATCTATCCTTGTGCCAATACCATGCAGTTTTGACCACTGTAGCTTTTTAGTATGTTTTAAAGTCAGGTAGTGTGATTCCTCCTATTTCATTCTTCTTTTTCAATATGTGTTTGGCCTCTTAGCCTTCCAAATATATTTCATAGTTAGTTTTTCCAACTCAGTAAAAAAAATGCTCTGTTGATTTTTATTTGGATTGCATTAAATCTGTATATTAGTTTGGTTAGGGTAGACATCTTAATGATATTTAGTCTTGCTATCCATAAACAGGGAATATTCTTCCATTTATATAAGTCTTCTTTGATTTCCTTTAACAGTATTGTGTACTTTTCTATGTATAAGTAATTTATATGTTTAGTTAAATTTATTCCTAAGTTTTGTTTTTTTAGTTACTCTTTTAAGTGGTATTTGTTTCTTGATTTCCTCCTCAGATTGCTCATTATTGGTGTACAGTAACGCTACTGATTTTTACACATTTGTCTTATAACCTGTGAGTTTACTGAACTCATTTATAACTCCTAGAAGTTTTGTTGTAGATTTCTCAGGGCTTTCTATGTATAGGATTATGTCATCTTCAAATAGTGGAAATTTTATTTCTTCCTTTCCAACTTGGATGCATTTAATTTCTTTTTTTTTTTGCCTCAGTGCTTGAGCAAGTACTTCTAACACAATGCTAAATAGGATCAGTGAAAGTGGGCATCCTTTTCTTGTTACCAATCTTAGAGAGAAAGCTTTTAGGATTTCAGAATTGTATATGAGTTCAATAAAGTAGCAGGTTACAAGATAAATGTTCAAAAATCAATATTTATTTTCTAAAAATACACTCAGTAGATCTCATCTGGCAAGGGAGCAAATATTTACAAAAATATTGAAATACATTAATATACAAGGGTGTAAAAAAATTGTAAGGTGTATTCTTATATGAAAACAGCATATTTCAGAACATCATAATTCAATTTATAATAAAAAATGTGCTGAGACTATATAGGCCCAAAATAATTAGAGGATATACAAGAAATCAAAGTGTATACACTCACACATATACACACCAACAAGAAATTGTTAACAGAAATAATCACAGTTAGGAGAACATGAAAACCACCAGCATATAATTCCATTTATATGAAAAAGAAAAAGATATTTAAAGAGGATCTAATTTTTAATGCTAATCTAATTATTTCTGAGATACATAAATTCAAAACAAATCTTCACTACAACCCATAAATTTACTCTTTACACATTTGACCTGAGATCAGATGAATCTGATTCAGTCTACTATTCCTGAAAGGTGGAAATTTTTAGAGAAAACCAAATGGACTATGTGGGTTTACAAGAACTCAATTCACGTAAATAGAAATTGTGCACCATTAGCAGCTACTATATTTCCAAGTCAAAATCAATTTCCCCTTGGTCTCCAAAATAGAAGATGACCAGAAAGATAATGTACAAAGTTAAAGTGAGAGTGGGACCAATACATATGTAAATTATTATAAACCAAAAATATAATTGTGGCAATATTTATGGATAAAATTGTTGGAATGTATACATTTAAAAAAATTGTGTCATTAGGTACTGCTCTTTCCAATAACTCTTCTGTAAAAATTCAAGTCTGTTCTTTCCAAACTTTTGTTAAAATTCAAGCACAGAAGGATAAGGATTATTCTGTAAATTCAGTTATAATTTACTTAACCTCTCTGAACTTCAACACGACCATCTACTATCATTCATACTAATTGCAAGAATTAATAAAATGTATAATATGGCACTTAGGATCAGTTTTTGGGTGAAATCCTTCTAATCTTCCTGCTTAAATATGTAAAGCTTCCTTTACTGAGAAGTCATACATTCTCACACCCTAGGTCTAGGTGTTTTCTGGATCACTGGATTTTTAACACGTACTTTAGGTAATTCTGAAGCATATATTTCCACTCTGAGGGACTGAAATCCATGTTGGAAATACAAGTTAGGAGGTAAACCTAGTAATAAAATATCAGATTGCATTCATTTCATATTTACGCAATATGCAGTTAAAAACTCCTCAATAACCAGTTACAATAACTGTTATAATAATGACTTCATCTTCCATCACTACTCACCCCAGATAATGAATCCAAAATTTCCTGCACAGGCATAAGCCAGGTCAACTTAGCATTACCTCCACCCAAGTTCTTCCTTGTAACTATGAATCTTGTCATCCAACAAGTCAAGCTAGGAGGTCATTGTGGGCCCTAGGGGGATGGAGTGGGAGGAATAGAAAAGATCATACAGGGTGTATTTAGTGGTCAGTTGAAATGTTTTTCATTATCATACAGTGATGGACACAAGACATGGTAAATATCATCAAAATTTAAAAAAGTGTACAGTCTAAAATGTAAACCATAGTGTAAACCATTGACAATGTTTAGTAGCTATGTTTCACTATTTGTATATCAGTTATAACAATGCTACCATCCACATATAAAAAGGTGTTAATATAGGGGGGGAGGAAAGGGGAAGATATTGGGTATATGAGAGTCTCCTGTTTTCTGGGTGTGACTTTACTGTGATCTAAAACTTCTTTTAAAACAAACTG